>BQNB010106644.1:5529-23343 GCA_026074375.1 Tanacetum coccineum | reverse complement strand
TTCACATGACCTAATCTCTTGTGCCATAATTTAGACTCATCTGCTATTGCATTTGCATATAAACAAGTTAAACCTCCAGAGGGAACAATGTTCTTTAAGTCCAAGCTGTACACATCATCCTTTCTAGGAGCTCTAAGTACAACTTGACTTTCATCAAGAAGCTTAAAGCTAGGAGACAGGATAAGGCATTCAGTCTCAATAAAAAGGACACTATTTTTCTTATCACACATTTGTGAGACAGAGAAAAGGTTAAACTTAAGTTTATCTACAAAATAAACATCATCAAAGTCTAAATTAGCAGTTCTGATTTTACCTTTACCCGTTTTTTACCTCATTTGGGATCACTTCCAAAAGCCATAAAGCCTCCATTGAAATCTTCATAGTCTGAAAGATAAGCTTTGTTGCCAGTCATATGGCTAGAGCAACCACTATCCACCACTGCATGATCCTATAACAAGATCTCTGGATTGCCCTATACAAAAAGTAAGAGAGTTAGTATCTCTTAGGGACCCAAGTCATTACAGACTTGGAAATCCCTTTTGGGTCAACATACTCAACCTTCTTGAGCATGAATGATCCACTATCTTTGGACACATGATCCAAGTAATTTCCCTTAGGCCTCCAAACCCACCTTGACTTTTTAAGGTCAGTATCCATCTTACCCTTACTAGTATTAACTACTGCTCTTTTCCCAGCAGTAGTCATATTTTGAACCCCAAAAGTTTTAACATCTTGTTTTAAGTTTTTGGGTCTAAAAGCTGGTTTTGTATAGTAGGACCTCTTAATAGGTGAATATGAGCCTCTTGGTCTTACATTGTCCATTCATAGGTAAATTGGTCTAATAGCACCACCAGTTTATGCTATTTTTTGGGTAAATGGTCTAACAGTACTATCAGGTCTAGCAGTACTAACTGGCCTAACGGTACTAACTGGCCTAGCAGTACTAACTGGCCTAGCAGTACTAACTGGCCTAGCAGTACTAACTGTGTGAACTGCCCTCTTTTGATTTTGCTTAACAGGAGTAATCAAACCTGTTCTTGTTAGTACTCCCGATGAGACAAAAGGTTTTCTTAAATGAGGGTATTTTGGAAATTTTTGATGATTAACCCTTTTAGTATTATCCCATACTGGTTTGTCCACCCTTGAACCAGTATTGACCATAGTTTTCAGCTTAGATTTTTGACTCTATTTGTCATGAAAATCACAATCTTTGATCAAATGGTCAGTACTTTTACAGACAAAGCAAGCTTTTATTTTCTTAAATCCAATTCCTTGTTTCTAAGAAGATTGACCAATTTTATCAACTCTAGTTTTAACTGTTTGAGTCTCATTAGTCTTAACAGGACTAATTGTTTGCACTTCAGACACATCAGCCTCATCATCTGAGTTTGAATCCTCAATGATAACTTTATCTTTGTTAACTGATTCATAGATTGTCTTAGGTTTTTGAGTATTTGCTTCATTTGTTTTACCTACAGTCTCACTTGTTTTAGTATTAAGATCAGTTGTTTTTACTCAATTATTTTCTTCCTAATGGCATATTCATCTAAACCTGCAAATGATATGTCAGCTCTTGGGGTTAGGAAGTTCCCTGTTATAGGAGGGGGAACAACATGAAACCCATCTGCTTTAGAGAACCTATCATTTGCTGGTGTGTTCTCTTCATCACTTGATCTGACATCAAAAACACTCAAACTAATCTCACTATCAGTTTCAGAATTGTTACTCATTTCATTCAATTGTGTGCCATATCCTAAACCAGTTTTATCTCTAGCACTCATTTGACTGTTGAGTAATTCATCAAGATTCTTGGATGATTCTTCCCATTTTTCTATCTTTAATTTTAACTCATCTCTTTCCTTAACAACTTTCTCTAATTCCAGGTTAAGGTTGTTAATTTTTATTTCTCTGCATTTAAGCTCATAGTTTTGAAACTCATATTTTTCACCCCAAGCCAGTTCATTCTTTTCATGTACAAGTATCCTAGATTCTAGTGACTCTAAGGCTAACTCATAACCCTGAATTTCTAGTCTTGCTCTGCTATGTTTTTCTCAGAAGAACTTGATGAGCTTGAAGAAGAGATTGCCATTAAAGCATAGTTGACTGGTTCTACTTCAAAATCATTACTCCAGTCATAGCCTCCTAGACCATCTTGAGCCACCAGTGCCTGTGATGAAGATTCATTTGTTGGTGCATTGCTCCTGCCATTGTCACCATAAGATCTTCTCCCTTGATTCCTTCCAGATCTGCATTCCCTAGCAAAGTGCCCTTTTCTGTGACAGTTGTAGCACTCAATTTTTGACTTATCAAGAGAAACATGTCGTTTTTCTTTGAAATCCAAGTTCCTTCCTGTCTTCTGAATGAATTTCTTCACTTTGACAGTCAACATAGCCACCTGCCATCTAAGATCCAATTCTTCCAAGTCATCTTCATCAATCTGCTGAAAATCCTCATTTTCAAGTTGAGGACTGGTTGTTGGTTGTGCAAAGAAAGAGCATGCTACATCATGAGCACATGGGGTAGATGAAACTTGACTAATTCCTCCAGCAGTACTAACCCCAAAATCTCCACTGGCAGTACTAACTTCATTAGTACTGCTAGTGTTCTCAGAGGAAAGAAATGCCAAGTTCTGAGAAGTAGAAGTGGAACTTGAAGACCTTTTCATCTCATCTTCATAGACCCTAAGGTTGTTGTAGAGGTCATCAATATCAATCTCATCAATGTCTGGCTTATTTCTCATGATTAGAGCAATTTGATTCCATGAAGGAGGAAGACTTCTTAGGAACTTCTGGTTGATATCTTCCTTTGATATTGGAGCACCATGAACCTCCAATTGACTTATGAGTTTTTGGAACCTATCATAAGCCTTGTCCAGACTTTCATTTGATGCAGTAGAAAAGTTTTCAAACTGATGTTTTAGAACATTTTTTTGCATCTTCTTGGATTCTTCATTACCTCCAAACCTTGCTTTGATTGCAGCCCAGAGTGATTTAGCATCTGGAACATTGTGAAACTTGAGGAGGTATTCATCAGGTATTGCTAAAAGCAAGATGCTTTTAACTCTTTCCTGATTCCTTTTAGCAGCCAGTTGTTTGGCAGTCTTAGGAGCAAGAGGAGCAGATGTTTCTCCAGTTGATGCAGACTCTTCTTCTAGATCTCCATTGACAATAACATCCCATAGGTTATGGTCTGTGTGACAGATATATTATCGCATTCTCATGCTCCAAATATCATATTCTCCCTTCTTGATGATAGGGATTTTCATTGCTGTGATAGTGGGTGGAGGAGTATCTTGTTCTGCCATCTTACAATTGAGTTCTTCTTATTCAGAGTTTCCACACAAGCTCTGATACCACTTGTTGGATCGTTTTCTGAATAGATCTTAACCTTTAGCTTGTAAAGGGTTTGTTCCTTTAGATAATTCTAAAGCAACAATAATGAAACACTGATATGAACACTATTGATTATGCGGAAACTAATCAATAATGCTAAGAAGAAACATTTTGAGAGTACCAAAAGAATCTTTATATTATAAACTTAATCTGCCTAGGTGTACAGATTACAAAAAACTATGATTGCTAATGATCTCTATTGATCTGTGTTGAACATATTATAACTATGCCCGGGTTTCCTTTATTAGATCTAAGGAACACTAATGGGCTTTTCAAAAACGCGTTAAGAGATAATGCATATCTATTCCTAATTTATCTCATGCATATCTCATAAGCAGTACTAATACAATTTAATAGCAGTACAAACCACTAACTAACATACTAACTTATTATGGCCAGTACTAACATTGTACTGGCTATTATAACTACAAAGTAGCGTACTAAAGACTATAAGACTTATTTCTTCAATTTTCATTAAATGCATTAAGTATTCAATAGCAGTAAGTATTAATATGAGACTGCATATTAACTTGTAGAAGCTTCAGAATCCCAACAGAAAAAATAGCAGCTCGTCGGTCATTTTGGAGAGCTTGGGTTGCCCTAAATCGTGCTAGTTGAAACAAAAAGTTGTACCCTATCTTGTCGCTTCTTTGATTTACGTTAACCCACTCAAAAAATCGTACCTCGTCTTGCAGCTTCTTTGATTTAAGGTAACCCAAATAAAAGATCATAAACCATCTTGCATCTTCTTTGATTTAGGGTAACCCAAACAAAAGATCATACCCCATCTTGCAGCTCGTCGATGCGGGCACGGTGCACACGACGAGAGAATAAGCTCCACTTGACAGGCTTAAGATAGCCTTTTCTAGTTAGCTTTTCATTTGGGTGATTAGGGTTATTGATTTGGGGGAAACTAATTTGGGTATAGGACCCTTTATTAAAATGAGAAGGGTTGGGTCTTGAAAAACCGACCCGGTCATATAATGAATATCCAGGTGTAAAAAAAGAAAGGAAAAAAAATATGACGTGTAATATTTTTAATGACGTGGATATCATTCCGGTCATATTAGTATAATTGTCCCAAAAAAACAAGTTACGATGGCTATATTGGTAATAAAACAAGTGTGTTTACTAGATGTGTAAATTTTGGAAAGTACGTTTCTATTTAGTGGACTTAACCCTATAAAATGTGTCATTAAACCTTAAAATCTATGCTTTTGCCTAGACTTTTTAAAAATGTCATTAAAAAGTTAGATTTAGTGGCATTTTTTCGTGTCATTAGAAACTCTGGCACTAAAAATTTATCTTTTTTCTTAATGCTAAGAGTGTTGATTTTGGTTTATTTGAAAGGGGAATGATTTATATTCTTACAAATCTTGCTAATTTAATGTTAACAAATCATTTCCCTTTCAAAAAACACATGCCACTTATGATAAAATCTAAAAATAATGCAACTAATATAATGTTAATGTTTGGCTGCTAGTTCAAATAGGTTGGTTGATACTTGATAAAGACAGCGAAATTGTTTTTGGTGAAGATACATCATACAACTGGAAATGTATAAACTTCTAGAGGTATTTCTATTTTCGTTTTTTTAGTCTATGCCAATTTTTTGTGAAAACCGAATAATCTAACTGATTATTAGTTAGTAATCATCACATGATAAATGGTGATCACCTTTTCTAAAATATTCTTCATTAAATTCGTTGATAATGTTAATATAGGTAGTCGGTGGGAATCATATGCTAACTAATCATATTCGGAATAAACAAATCTAATACAAATAATGATGAAATTTTTACTTTTGATATATTCTCAATCTAGTTATTCGATCTTATTATACCTTCTATGTGCATCAAGGATCTATGCGTATTCGTCTAGGTTGTCGAAGTGTGATTATTTTTGGGTGATGGCCGGCTAGCTCTTTCTTAAAGACTCCGTCACAGATAATGAGAACATATTATGTATTTAGAGGTGTACGCACACAAGAACACAGAACCAAGTAACACCAGGTATTCTGCCAAACACGCAGTTTTATTATATTGAAGAAACTATCTCAAAACTTCAATTCGGTACAAAGGTAATTCCCTACCCTTCTCGGTATATATAGACTAACTTATTCTTTTTAGACTATAACTAGGATTACACTTTATTAATATCCTAAATAAACAAGTAAATGGGACGAGTTGGACTCACACTCCAACTATGATATCTGATGTCGTATGGAACACGCGTTATAGCCATATCCAAACTCAGATAATTCTTCAACAATCACCCCCTGAATTTCTGAGTCGAAGAGGGTAACTCTTGCACACCAAGTAACGATCTCATCTCCTTGAACCTTATGCCCGCTAAAGCCTTCGTTAACGGGTCTGCTCTTTGATTTTCTTCGCATACATGCTCAACTATTACCTGCCCATTCTCCGTCCCTTCCGCCAATACCTCCCTTAGCCAAGTTGCTTGACACGCAGCTGCAGTAGCTGCCATGAACTCAGCTTCACACGAAGATAACACCACGGTAGTTTGCTTTTGTGAGCACCATGTAATAGGTGATGTACCTAGATAGAAAATGTGTCCAGTAGTACTCCGTCCATCATCAATGTCAACATTATGACTACTATATCCCACCAGTCTCATGTCATTACCCCGCTTGTATTTAATTCCAAACGAAGTTGTACTTTTAAGATAGCGTAGGATTTGCTTGATAGCACGATCATGTGATGTTCTTGGACTTTGCATGAATCGACTTACCACACCAACCGAGTACGTTAAATCTGGACGAGTATGCAAAAGATAACGTAAGCAACCCACCATTTTTCGATATTGATTAGCTTCAACTTCTGGTTCATCTTCTTCTTTTGACAACTTTAGTCCCGGTTCCATTGGACATAAAGCTGGATTGCAATCTTCCATACCAGCTTCTTTTAAGATCTTCATTGCATATCTCTCTTGCTTGATCTCCACGCAATTCTTTCCTTGTGAGACTTCAATACCTAAGTAATAAGTTAACTCACCACGATCCTTCATTTCAAATTGAGACGCCATTCTCCTTTTGAATTCATTTATGAGGTCTAAGCTTTGCCTAGTCACGAATAAATCATCTTCATAAACCGCGACAATGATAAATTCTTCATTGGGCACCATTCTATAGACCGTCTTTTCGTGCACGCATTATAGAAAACCCAACTCTTTTAAAGTACTATCGAGCTTCTTTCGATTACCATTTATAAAAGCCGTTTTCACATCCAAGTGATGAATCTTCCATCCTTTCCTGGTTGCGAGAGCAATTAATAGTCGTATGGTCTCTAGTCGAGTTATCCGGATTGGCATGCCATCACTTCTAGACTCGTCTTCTTCACTTTGTGTGTTGGTCTCTGTGACAGTTAACGAGCTGCATAAATCCTCGCTGTTTGCGGTTCACATTTTGTTGTTTCCCGTTCCCCTTCATTTGTAATTCCTTACCAACGTTTAGTTGAGCTTTATAAAGGCGATTTGCACTACGCGGAACCTTTATAAGTAAACTTCCCCAACTATCTCGCATGGTTAAGAAATCACCTCGGATACTAATATCATAACCGGATATTGTCGCTTGTCCGAGACTTATCACATTACTTCGAAGAGTGGGAATATAATAGACATCTTTCAACAATTTTTGTTCTCCGTTTTTATCTTGGAACTAAATCGAGCCTTTTCCCTTTATGCCAACACACGAACCATCTAAGAACCTAACGCATCCAATAATATTTTCATTTAAAACAGAAAAGTAAGAGTTATTACCTGTCATTTGATTACTTGCACCGTTGTCAAAGTATCATACATCGTCTTCATCGGTATTTGACTCGCTCTTTTGTGGAGTGTACTTTTCTTCGTTCATGAAAATCGTTTCTTGAATATGGTTCATCATAAAGAACGTACCTTACTCATGATACACACCTTTCTCTTGTGTCTCATTAAGGTTAACTTCATGGTTTCGGTTTCGTTCAGGGCATTTTGATACAAAGTGTCCATACTGATCACAACGGTAACAATGTATATGTGAGAGGTCATGTTTCTTATGTTGTTTACCCTTTTGTTCATTATCTTCATGGTTTTTCGAGGTGTCACGTTGACCATGATTTTAAGAGTTGCCCTGACCACGTCCTTGACCTCGACCTCGTCCACGACCTCGAGAGTATAAGCCACGTCCACTTCCTCCGCTTGAGTCATTATTCCCGTTGGAATATTCAGTCGTAGCATAAAGCAAATTCTCTTGAGGATCGTTTGCTTTATCTTCTTCTTTGACTCTTTCGACCAACCACATCCTCAAACCTCGTTGTTTTAAGGTCTAAAACTTGCTCAAGGGCTGCCACGATATGGACAAAACATCTAGGAAGACATGTGAGAAACTTCTTTATCAGCTTGTGTTCTGACATGACTTCTCTAAGCGTGGCTGATTTAGAAGCAATACCCGATAACTTTGCAGCATATTCATCTATGGTACCGTTATCTAACATCTTCAGATTCTTAAACTTTGTAATTAAGGTTTGAAGCCTCGCTTCCTTCACACAATCAGCCCCTAAGGTAAAGAGTTTTTATCGCTTCCCACATCTCCTTCCCGGTTTTCAAATTCCCGATTTGTAAAACCAAATATTCTGGAATCGATTGAAACAACAAGCCTTTAACTATATTTTTTTTCTTGGTATCGTCTGAGCCCGGATCTACCACATCCCATACTCCATGAATTCCAAGAAGAACTTCCATACGCATCCTCCATATGGTATAGTTAGTTGACGTAAATATCATTGAAACGTCAAAGTAGTATCTTTTACAGGAGTTTGTGAGCTTTCTCCCACCACCATCCTTGTTCTTTGTTTGGAACGTGAATACGTTTGTAACGGGGATTTATCCAGCCCTTAAACCACGGCTAGATATTTATTCTTGGTTCGTGTTGAGTACGCGTAGGCCTATCAACGGTTACACGTATTATCCTACTAAAACCCAACTAAAACAAACGAGACAATCAACAATTTTAAAAATTGTTTCCAACTCGTTGTCCTGAACAAAAAAAATAAAGGGTCTGTGATATGCAACACATGCAACCTGTTGGTGTCTTAAGCCCACGACTAAAGCCCACCACTTATCACAGGTTAACTTCACAATCGACTTAAAAAAAACCTCCACTTCACAGGCTATAAATCAATACAAGCCCACTTATGACAGGTTTTTACACTCTACTTAAAAACCCTACTTGTTCACAGGCTATAAATCGACTTCTTGTTAGGGTTCTGGTTATCCCTAACTCGCTGATGCAGTTCACAATTACTCCACGTCTAAACCACTAGATCACAGGTTTAAATACACACGCGACTTAAACCATTCACTAATCACAGGTTAAAAGTCGACTATTGTTAGGGTTTTTGGTAACCTAAATCACTGCTACTTCTTGTTCCTCCAACACAGGTCTTCAGGCTTTTGATGAATCACACGCTGATTGCAACCCTTAACACGGATAAAATCCTCCACGAATCAACAAAGCTCTTGATACCGGTTATTGTATTCAGAGGTGTACGCACACAATAACACAGAACCAAATAACACCAGGTATTCTGCCAAACACGCAGTTTTATTATATTGAAGAAACTATCTCAAAACTTCAATTCGGTACAAAGGTAATTCCCTACCCTTCTCGGTATATATAGACTAACCTATTCTTTTTAGACTATAACTAGGATTACACTTTATTAATATCCTAAATAAACAAGTAAATAGGACGAGTTGGACTCACACTCCAACTATGATATCTGACGTCGTCTGGAACACGCGTTATAGCCATATCCAAACTCAGATAATTCTTCAACAACAGATACACTGACAATAAAAAGAAATTATGTCACATGAGTATGTCCAAGTTTACAAATCCATGTTGATATATTATAAACGTAGGATGTGATAAAGATGATGACATACAAATTAGCCATCACAAACTAAACCAAATAAAGAAACCAAAGACAAAAAGACTAGCAATATCATGAGGCAACTTCTTATATCATTTTCCAAGCAAATCCAATTCCAAAAGTAAAGTCTTTTAGCAGCCTCATTTTACTACTATCTTAAATAGAAAAGTCGGGAGTCCTTAATATTCCTAACCATACTTAGAAAAACATATATCGTACGACCATATTTTGACTTGGAGTGTGACGGGTACTTTTCAATATCGATATCGATTTGGATTCTAAACCTTTTGAGAAAACTACTGTTAGCACATACTCGTATATAGTAAAATAAGCACATGTTAGACCCCATTTGGGTCAAGAATATTACTATTCTTACATCAATTGTGGTTACACGAACTTTCCTGCTACGTGTCTTTTAGTGTCTTTGATCTCCTATAAATAGAGACCAAAAACATTCTGCATTAAACATCACAAACATCTTCACACAAACATAAACACTTAGCAAATTAAACGAGTTAAGTACTAAAAGCGCGAAATGGCAAACTTCCCAATAATCAACATGGAGACACTTAACGGCGACGAGAGATGTGCTACCATGGCGAAGATTCAAGATGCTTGCGAAAACTGGGGATTCTTTGAGGTATGTTATGATAATAACTAATACATTTGAATGATGCATTCGAGTTAATTTACGTCGTTTTTGGCTACTGGTTTTTAACTTTGTATGCTTTGATGTATGTTTTAGTTGGTGAACCATGGGATAGCTCATGAGTTACTTGACAAAGTGGAGACAATGACAAAGGAACATTACAAGAAATGTATGGAGCAAAGGTTTAAAGACATGGTGGCAGAAAAAGCGTTAGAAGGCGTGAAGGCTGAAGTTACTGATATAGATTGGGAGAGCACTTTTTTCTTGCGCCATCTCCCGACCTCTAACATCTCTGAAATCCCTGATCTTGAGGATGAATACAGGTAAAAGAAGAAAAAAAGGTTATATAATACGGAGTACTATATAAGTATAAAAAAATTTACAGCTAAAGGGAAGTTAAAAGTGTTTTTTGTAATGATTCAGGGAGTTAATGAAGGACTTTGCTGCTAAACTAGAGAAATTAGCAGAAGAACTATGGGATTTATTGTGCGATTGAAATCTTTGGGATGGAGAAAGGTTACCTAAAAAAAAAAGGGCCTTTTATTGATCAAAGGTCAAATTTTGAACCAAGGTTAGCTAACAACCCACTAAAGATAAATGTCCCTACACCTGACTTGATCAAGGGTCTTAGAGCACATACCGATGCTGGTGGCATTATTTTGCTATTCCAAGACGACAAAGTTAGCGGTCTCCAGCTTCTTAAGGACGGTGAATGGGTCGATGTCCCACCCATGAGGCATTCCATTGTCATCAATCTTGGTGACCAAATTGAGGTAATGGGTCGATTTCAGTTATGTTTTTTGTCATATTTTGTTATCTCTAACGGGTCGAGTGGGCCCAATCCAACGTGTACCAAAAAGGAAACTTTTTAACTAATTTCATGTTTATGCATCGAATTTCAGGTGATCACTAATGGAAGGTATAAGAGTGTGATGCACAGAGTTATTGCTCAAACAGACGGAACACGGATGTCCTTAGCTTCTTTCTACAACCCCGGGAATGATGCTGTGATCTATCCCGCGCCAGCATTGTTGGAAAAGGAGCCAAAAGAGAATGAACAATCGTACCCAAAATTCGTGTTTGACGATTACATGAAACTCTATGCGGGCTTGAAGTTCCAAGCAAAGGAGCCAAGATTTGAAGCTATGAAAGCCGCAGTTGAAGCTAATGTCACTTTGGGTGCTGTTGCAACTGCTTAGATGTGTCATGTTTAAAAGACAAAACCAAGCTCGTTACAACTCTTAAAAAAACGAAAAGCCAAATTTACGATATACCTCTTGTATAGTAGTATAATAAACTTTTATGTTAGTGTGATGTGTTACTTTATTTTTTCTACAATGAAACTATAGGATATTCGTTGTAAATTTGAGTGAGGAAATTATTGTATTTATATCAATCAATAGAAAGAGTGAGTTAATCATATATTCTGTTTTCAATTCAATCTCTGTGTACCCGTACTTAAATTTTTTTTGTCACAAACCAAAGCTTGTTGGTCACATCCATTTGATTTCCACTTCTTGCTCCCAGACCACGGGAAAAACATGAAAAAAAAGGCTCGAATGTATGACCATCCATCACCTCCCCAAGAATGTAAGGGTTATCTCGTAAGTTCTTTGGTCGTGAAGACGTCCTCTCTTTCGTACTTAAATAGCTGCATCATCTATCTATATGCGAGAATCTATATTTATAAGATGTGGGTTGTGTTGGGATGTATGAGTCGGATACGCATGTTATATGATCGGAAATATGTGAGCCTATTGGGGGCACACACGTTAAGACACGAAGAGTACGTTTATTAAACATTTAATATATATTTATTTATTATTAAATGTTTAATATGTTTCACGTAATACTTTTAAATAACAGTTAGTTACTGTTATAATTTTATAACTAACTTAACGAGTATTGAAATATGAACCGAATGAACTAAAATTGATAAAACCGGAACCTTATGAGGGTCCAATTGTGACGGGCCCTATAAGCTTTTAGAAGGAGGGTTTTGGAATCATTTTTGAAGATAAAGGATAAAAGTTGTATTGTGATAAGAAATCAATTGTATTTTAGTTTATCTAAAACTATGGTTTGGTGCATATATATACAAACACCCATTTCTAGCCCTCATAATTGATTCATCAATTCCAAAAAAATTCCATATGGCACAAATAATATTTGTCCCCACACAAAACAATTTTGTACGACACATACAACTCCTCACACAAATATCAAAACCATATAATGTTTTCTCTTCTTTCCTGTGATTCGACAAAAACAGAAAACAATTCTATATTGTTTTTTTTCTTTTCTCCACGACAAACAGGAAGTAACAATATATATTGGTTTCATGCACATATTAGATATGAGATTATGCATGCTTATGTTTCACTTATATGCAATATTTAATTGCATACAGTGACCCCTTTTCCTTCAACCGATAATCAAGTTCGAACGCATCCCATTAGGGTTTCGAATTGGTTTTCAATTCTACATCAAGAACACCTGCTTGTTTGGTTGATTTCGTGAAGTTACGACTAGCATTGTTGCGTATTTGTTTGACGTGTTGTGTATGCAACCATAGAGGTGATAATTTAATCACTCAAGTTTTCAAGATCAAGATTCTCGTTTAATTGACTTTTGTCATTAAACAAAGGTTAGTTTTTCTTATTTTTATTTGTGTGTTAATTCTTAATATCAAACTAGATCCATCCGCTGCGTACTCGTAGTTAATTAATTAACTAGTTTATAAAACCCCAACAATGGTATCAGAGTCAGGTTCGTTTAGTGTTATGGGTTACACACGAATAACACGCTAGATCCGTTAAGTAATAATTTATTTATTGTTTTAATTGAAAATTATGGCAATAATATGCAACTCTTGCCATAAAGAATAAATAAAACCTAGAATTTTGTAATTATTACGAGTTAATAAAGATTGGAAAAGAATAGATCTAGAACTAAAAGTTAATTAAGTTTCCTATTTTTCTATTATTTTCTTTTTCCGGCCTTAAGACTCACGCAATCATATTATATGATGGATGTGGCGATCTAGGTGCTTAGCAGAAAACCTAGTGAGAGTCTTTTGGTTCTTCATTTGGGGAAGAATCTTTTGAAAACTCGAGGCATTATATGATTTACTGCTTTCTATTTAGAGTTTGTCTTCACCTCATCTCCTCTTTCTATCTGTTTATTTGCTTATATGTGATATTCCATGAGACTAGGTAATATATGCAAAAGACTTTTTGAAACTCTAAACGGACTAAGACTTAAAGTGAAACTTGTTTTATTTAAACCAAAAAGATTCTTGCGAGTTTATATGTCATACGAGTGTGGTTATCTATAATGTTGCGCTTACAAACGTGACTTCCCGCGACAAACTTACTCGAATCTTCATTTAAATTTGTCTGTTAAAATTACACACATAATTATTAACTCCTAGTGACCTTCTATGTTGTTAGTGTAAATATTACGATATTTAACTATACGATATCTTTATGTTTTGGTGATGACAAACATGTGACTTGTAATACGTAACGTAAAGTGCGCAAGTTACTCGTAATCACAAATCATCAATGCATACATGCATCTACATCTCTCGACGTCTCAAGTCTACATCAACACTGACATTTGTTTGCAAGTTACTTGTAATCACAGATCATCAATGCATACATGCATCAACATCTCTCGACGTCTCAAGTATGCATCAAAACGGACATTAGTTTACACCCGACGTAAATCACATAAGGTATGTACAAACAACATTAAACTTGTAAGATGATTAAAGAAATAAGTTTTTGTCTTAAACTTTATATTTTTGTAAATATAACCAAACTATTTCTCATAAATTATTTAGACAAATTATTTTTGAATTATAAAGAAATGTTTTATTTGGTAATTATTTTAAATTTTAAAATCTGGTCATTTCCCCCCTAAAACAAGTGTCACTTTCACCAGATAAATATTTCACCACAAGAAGACAAAAACAAGAGCGTCTGTCGGGGGGGTCCCTTAAATAGGCCGGCGACCCCCTTAAATATCGGCGGCCCCCTAATATATCTGGGATCGCCGTTTCCTGACAGATAGTTTTTCAGCTCCTATAAATAGTGGGTCACCTCCAACTATTTTCATAACCATTTTACACGAATTTCTTTCAGTTCTTTCTCTCTCTAGATCTTACTAAATCTCTCTAAATATTTGATCATTTAACTTGTTTCATCTTGTTTAAATGTGATCCAATCTTCTATCATTTCCTTCTTCCCTTAAGTGTAAGAAAAGAACTTTCGTCATCGTTAAGATACGAAGTTATGTATTCTAGTTAGTCTACTTGTAACATTTGTTACATATAGATCGAGTCCATGTCTTCCAATCTTTAGTAGTGTGTAGATCTGAATGGTGTATAAATTCGGAAGGGTTGATGGTGTGTCGGTTAGTATTTTAGTCCTCAAAATACAAGTGTGGGTGGTAGATTGGTTCTAGCTAAGATTAGGACTCGACATTTAGCTTAGTGTCGGAAAATATTGTAAGCGACGCGGTTTATGTGTTTAGGCCATAAAACACAAGGTTTGTTATGTTGGGCTATAAAACATAACGGGTTTGGTTGTACCCGAAGAAGGACTCGACATCTAGCTTAGTGTCGGAAAATAATGTAAGCATTGGTATAAGGTTTTCTCCGTCGAAAGGGAGCTTGTTGATTAGTGAAGTAACTCTTGAGTTGGATACTCGGGGAATGGAGTAGGGCGAAGAGGAGCTTCGTGACCGAACCACTATAAATCACCGTGTCGGTTTGCATTTTCTTTTACCTTTCGCTTTACTTATTTCTTTACATTTACCGCTTTACTTTTATACTTGCATTGTGCTTATGATTGTGTGAATGGTTGTGTATATATTGTTAGTTAAGGTTGTGTAGTTCTTTGTACTAAATATTGTATGTGAAGTTTGTATTATTAAGATATGTGCTAGTTGTTGTAAAACCTATTATCGACACTTCTCATATTACGTCTAACTTGATTGGCGATTTGATACTAAAGATTTAAAGTTTTTAAATGGAAACGTATTCACCCCCCCCCCCCCTCTATGGTTTCCACAATTGGTATCAGAGCCACGTCGCTCTAGTTTTCAAAACAAATGGTTTTTAAAATAGAGTACGATCCATGTATCAAATTACCCATGAAGGGGGATTAAATATGAAAAGTGTTTTTTTTTGTTATGATGTCGTAAACTAGTTTTGTTCTTAAATATACTTTGTATACTAGCTTGAAGAAAAATTTTCTCAAAAGAACTTGGAAGTGTCAACTTATGTTTGTCTAAGTCGTAAGAGTAGAAATGATGTCTAAAACACGAAATTTATGTGCTGGAACAACTTTTTAAAGTCCTATGTTCTATAGTTAAGTCATCAAATAATTTTGAACAAAAAAGTTGTTTTAGGGTCACTGGTGGCAGTCCCATAAATGATAGGGCGGCCCGCAAATATATCTGGGGACCGTCACCTTTATGTGGGCCGTCTGTTTGTTTCGTCAAAATTTGGCAAACTTCAAAAAATTATATAAAATCAACCGTAAGTCCGTAGAAGTCGTGCCACCCGCCATTTTGAAGATAATTGAGTCTACTTTCTTTTAAAGGCACTTCCAATACTTTATTATTAACTTAAATAAGTCAGAAATGCAAAAAAAATACATAGTGATCAAAAATTTAAGTTTCGTTTCAACGTAAAACTTGCATTTTACATTTTCCTTTGAGTTGGACATTTCTAGTTGATGTATCTTTGAAAAATAGTGTATTTGTTCTTTTAAAATATTGATCTTAATTAATTTTTGAAATGGGAGGAACTATTTTATTTTCAAATTAAATCAAGCTAAGTATAGATCGTTATATCTAATACACAAAACAACGACGAATATCCTTATGTGTATGCTAAATGATTATGTGTGTTTACTTTTGTCTCAACTTGGTTAATAGATATTAATAAGTAATCATTACTATTTGTAATTAAGCTAATTATATATCTAAACACATGTGTCATGTATACTACTTGTATGTTACTAGTTTTCCAGATTATGGCTAATAGGAATTACGCTAGATTTCTTGCGTTAAGTTGCAAAATTGTTTGTGCATTGCATATAGGCATAGATCACTATATTTAGTAGTGTTACATAAATATATTGTAGATCATTTTGAGTGTAGTAACCAATTTAGGAATGAGAGTTCAATAGTTTGTCAAGTGTGTGGAAAAATAATGTCCTAAGATCATATGTTAAAATCCGTCACTAAAATATTTCCAACACATTAACTCTCTTCCAACAAGATGTCTAAATTTTTTCATCATCTTGCGTTGTTTGACCTTGGGTTGGTTAAACAAAATAAAAGATTGTATTAATATATTAGTAATTAAGTAAAAGAAAATGTATTTTTTTTATAAACGTATAGTATTTTACAAAAGATTTTTGTTGTATAAAAATGGTTAGGAAAATCATTTATATACTCATAAAATGTCAAAAACTATGCATACTATACATATCAACAAATAGTTTTTCGCACAAGCAAAATATATGACAATCTTGAAGTAAGAAATTAACTTGTCATTATTCATCAACCTCACCTTACAACTAGTCTTATGATTAATGGAACACACTATGAAAATCTTTATTTGTTTTCTTTTAAAACGAGTGTTCATGAGGGTCAAGAAAGATTTCAAATATATATCGATTCATTATTCAAATTATGTTGATATTATCATCGAATCTAATTGACAAGTTTTCGAATATGGACAAGAAATTGGATTCTTAATTGTCTAGCTTTGAGATCATATCAAAATGTAACAAGATATATTATCTTAAACCTACATACTCAATCACACTCGATTGATACGAAAATAACAACATCCTTTTCCAAGTCGATAAGAATATGCATCAGATCATAACTCACACTTGTGTAAATGATGTCATATTAAGTCTACTTGTCTAATAGTTGTGTTCCAAATATTTGGCAAATATATGCATAAAATACACAATGAAGTAGGATTGACGACTTGAATGTTTCATCCAAAATACTCAAGTAATTTACCTTACAATGCAATTGGTAAAGTCGTTGTATCTGAAAAGCCAAACATGAGTAAATGCACAACATATGTAACTTCGCTCAAATAATTCAAAAGCACAACTTAAAACCCAAACTATATTCTCATCAAAACTCTCTCTTACTTTACCAAATAAGTATAATATTTCTTCTTCATCAAATGAGAACCCTTTAACCATCTAAGCTTAGGATTAGGAAGAATTGAACATATTCCACAAATCATTTTTGTGCTTTTTTTCAATAGGTGATCGTAAGAAGATTTCGAATATTAAGATGATTATTATTCAAACGATAATCAATCTCACTATTCAATCTAATTACAAATTTGGAATATGAACATGAAATCGAGATTAGGATTTATCTAGATCACGGAAATATCAATCAAATGACCATAGATATTTTTCGAGTCTACATGTTTAACCATCCTCGATTATTACATGAAAGCACGAAGTTGATTGTAAGACAACAAGATTAGTCATCAAATTGTAACTCACTCTTGCAATGAAGATGTCTCATTGAGTCTAAAGTGTTCAAATGTTTGTGCTATTTTCTATGGTCACATTATACATGCTAAACTTAACACACTCTAAGTTGGATTAACAACTTATAAATTTTCACCAGGAAACTCATAAGTACTCCAACTTGATAAGCAAGACTTGGATGTCATTTCTGAAAACTCAAACCGAGAACCCTTACAACTTATATAAGCTTCTCCTAATAGCCTAATATCAACACCATCTCCCAAATAATTAGAAAATGATCCTTGCCCAAATTT
>BQNB010106643.1:0-19522 GCA_026074375.1 Tanacetum coccineum | reverse complement strand
ATTTTGACCTTTTGCCTTGGTCAAGGGCATTTGGTTGAGACTTGCATTTGAGTTGTTTTATATACGTATACTATTTTGCGAAGCATTAAGCCAGAAGCGTATCCTTAGCACGGATTTAGAAGAATAATATTTGTGATCCTATGATTCTAGATGTATAAATTATTATATGGAGAGCTATCCCGACATCTAGATTACTTGGTTTGTATCACTAGATCCAGTTGAATGATATGTCGCATACAAAAGCACGTAAACAAGTATATTGATAAACATAAACGGGCATATAATGATAAATTAAGAAATCGAGATATAAACAAAACCAAACATTCAGATCTTTATAATAATGGCTAATACCCGAAGGTATTAGCCTTAAACATATTAATTAATACAAGGAGTAATTGTTTTAGCCAGGTAAACTAATCGAGTAACGAATGATACCAAAAAAAAATGAATAATTACAAAAGTATATGAAATTATACGTTGTCTCCTATGGATTAGAATGCGTTTTTTCGCAAGACCTCAAAAACTATTTTTTCCTCTGAATTTGACTTTTGATGGTTTAGGTATCGGAATATGATTTAGCACACTTAAAACTGTTTTTGAGTTTTGTATTTTATAGGGGCTGGAGTCCGGGGCGTCATACCGTGTATCCAAGGCTATTTAGATTACGACGTATTAGCGTTTTTGGAGTAGGGACCACGTTTGATATCTTCCAGAATATTCACATGCCATATATCCAATACGACGTATTGGTCTTCTCTGGATACGGCGTATTGAACAGGTTCCTTTGTGCGTAGTTATTTGGTGTGTGCAGCCGGATACGTGTATCTCTCCTTGATGGATAAGGCGTATTGGTAGTCAAAACTCAGTAATCTTCAAAATATCTTGTTTTTTAAACTCCAGAATGCGCGCCTTTTGCTAATTTAACCAAGTACTCCATAATTACTGCAATTCTCAAATATAAACGATTAAGTTAACAACTCTTTACAAATAATTTACAAATAGGTTAAATACAATGGGATATAAATGATCTTAAAAATAGACGTTGTTTGATGTCATCAAATATCCCCCACTTGAATTCTACTTGTCCTCAAGTAGCCTTTAGAAGTTCATAAAAATGTATCCCTAAGGATATTTTCTGTTAAAGCATTTATTTGATACCTACAAGTACAACAACCAAACACTCACTGAAATAGAAGAAAAAAACACTAAAAATCTCAACTTAATCTATGTGGTAAACATGTAAACTAATTACGCTCAATTGCTAAGTCGGAGACGAGTATTCTAGCTAAGCTTGGCTAACGGATACACATCTCCGCCGCTAAAGCTAAGGTAGTAAACAAGTTTATAAAGGTAAATATGTTGTTTATATGAGAAGGTTTATGGTGATTACTCTAAACTAATTCTTTATCGATACCAATATTCCAGGCAGGGAGACAAGACCACACATACACACCGTAACGACGGGGATAGACACACTGTGACTGCTCACACCCACCTTGAGTAAGCTAAAGAGTAGGATTTACTAGATTAATATAGGGTATGGATCTTTTACTATTCACCAATCAGTAATAATACCAACAAGGCAGCTGAGACATGCATACATTGGCCGTAACATCAGAATAGACATGCATAACGCTGGATCACATCCCCGATTCGAGTAAGTTAAAACCATGGTTGATGATTAGGAGATGGAATTAAAATTGTTGTTAAATAAAAATTACGAAACAAATAGATTAAGTTTAAAATACAAGTTGCTAGATACTTTTTCCCGACCGTTACCATGATAAAAGAACCACAAACATTTACACATGTCTTTGATTATAAAGCAAATACATACAACAAAGTTGGCGTTCCGTTTCGGTCAATTCTCCCAATTCATCCCATTACTTTTACTTACTTTACAAGGCAAGTGGCGATTATCTTTAGCTTTATACAATACTCACATCGTCGATTTGTATCAATGAATAATGATCCTTCGTGTGTAAGTTCCTTTCGGTAGTTGCGACATACGGATTATTATTAAACTTTCATTCTCTTTTTTTGTTGCTATTTTTTCTAATTTTTTTGATTTTTTAGCTAACACTAATACTACGAAACTCGGTGTAGTTTCACCATCTTCACGATCATAATAATTCCGGATAATTTCTTCGATAATTCCTCGTTCTTGGATACGTACATTAATTGCGATGATAGTAAATTACATTTCCCATTTGACTAAAATATACATTCCCATTTGCGATGTGCAAATTCTTCCAACCTACTAAACGTAGAAAATTTTGACACAAAGACTCGGGAAATACAAACTTTACACTTTAAGCAACTAGAAACTGTAAAATAAACGTAATCTAACAGGTAGAGCTAAGGTGTAAAGGTGTAACGAAACAAATAATTGGTGTAGTTCCTAAAGGATTGGCTCTAAGGGTTATTCTAGGGGTATCTTACTCTTAAATTGAGAGTAAACAAAGGGTTTATATTGGGTTAACTAACCGGTGTAGTTAGTTAATAAGCAACATGTAAAGGCGATTTGGGTGTAATCCTAAAATTTACCAATTTAAACAAGTTACTCCATCTAAATCCATAGTACTCATTACTGCGGTCTCGAGTGATATACCAAGCCAAGTTCTAAAGTCTACTACATCACCGACACACTCATATTTTTGTGGAATTTGGGTAAACATTTGGAAACGGATAAGGTTAAATCCTCACAATATCTAACAAGGGTTATTGTGTGCGGGTTATGTATCAAGTAATTTCACAAAAGTATGCTTGAATTTTTTTTAAATTTGAGCATAATTTAAGCATTTTAGTGTGAAAAATAAGACAAGTAAACATTCTAATTCCTATCCCCCACTTTGAATATATACAACTTCTCTAGTTGTATAATATTAAAACATTAAATGCGGGAATTAAAAAGAATTAGAATGAGAAACTCCCCTGATATTTTCTCGGTAGATTCTCCATGTAGGTTTATTGAGCAAGATTGTGTTGAACAGCCGCCTTGAAGTTTCAAGACTCCAACACTTCAAGATCTCCAAATTTGTAAATTCTCCACCAATATTCGTCGATATTTATTTCACGAGGTCCTGTATAAAATATAGGAAAAACGTGCAATCCTATCTTGGTATTCGTTGGTTAGACTTGAAATAAAAACCTAAAATTGTACAGGAAGTTGATACGCCGTATCCATACCCCAGGATACGCCGTATTGATACATGTGTCGAATACGTTGTATTCATTTAATGAATACGCCGTATAGACTGTTCTGAAAATAAAGACTGGATAACGTCCAAAAGGCTAATATGCCGTATCCATGGGGTTTGTATACGCCGTATAGACAGTCTGGAAAGACAGACTCGATAAAAATTGAAAATACATTCTGGGTTGTCTCCCGGCAAGCACTTTTGTTTACAGAAAAGTCTTTAAGTTAGACTTGACCTAATTTAATCCCATCCTTATAAAATAATTTGGGGCCGAACGGGATGCCAAATGGCACATACAAATTCTCGATTAGGAAAATGAATGACATCCCTTTGTTAAAATGATTCTAAGTCATGATATTAACATTTAATTCCTTGATAAAAGTTTCTGTTTTGAAAAATTTATTAGATGTATCATGACTTGTTTCCAAAAGCATTTTTGACCCATGTGTAATCATGTTACCCCCCGAAGACTGTATTATATCGATCTCATTATCATCATTGTCTTTTTTTGACTTTAAATCATCAGGATGAATAATGTTGAAGGGGAATAGATCATTAAAGTACAAAACGTTTTGTTCCTCTTCATAAAATTCAGACAATGATGTTTTATCATTTTAATAAAATTCATCGATTGTCTGAGGGGGCTTAACAATTGATATCAGTTAAATAATTCGGATTTAGTCGTTTGAGCATCATTGTAAAACAAATGGCTGGAAATTCATTTCTCAAAACGTTTGAAAATCTTTAAGAAGTCTATATCATCAAAACAACTGTATCGTAGGCTCAGGTGATGGCAGTGATGGCAAATTGACTTTTTATTATCATTTCATTGGTAGTGAAATAATTTTATTAAGAAACGAGTTTTTGTCAAAAATTACTGATTGTAATCTTCATCGGTCGGAATCGCTCAAACGAAAATTCTTAAGTCAATTTCATCGTTAAGAGAACTTACCGTGAGTTCACAAGATAGTGTTTCACCTGATGTCAAACTATCATAGAAGGCTATAGCTGGGAATTAGTTTTCAAAGGATCTGAGGTCATGATTGTCTTCATCGTACCAGATTCTACCGTACTTAGCAGTTTCCCAGTTAAACACTTTCCCACATTTTCGAGCCTTTTCTTCCTCGAGCCTTATGTATTCTTCCATAGTAATGTTTGGATCGTCCATCCTGAAATAAACTTACTAGAAAAATTGTTAAATAACCAATACGTCGTATTCAGAATGTAAAATGAATTATGCCGTATCACACAAACAGTATAAGAAACAAGAAGGAATATAAACTACTCTAAATTACACTACTCCTATGGGTTAGATCTAATGTTAAAAACCAAAACATAAAATAAAAATCAAGATTAATTTTCACTCCTCGGCAACGGCGCCAAAAACTTAATGTGTCGTTGCGTGGTATATATTTTTATGATTCAAGTTTTAAATTTATATTTTGCTGACTTAACCAAAAACAACACTTTAACGGGCAGTGTACCCGGTCGGTGGTAGATTCGTGGTAAGTAGGGTGTCGAACACTTGAAGCGAGGTTAAATCTCTCAATTTATTTATATTTTGGTTATCTAATCTAAGTCAAACCTATGCTAATCCTATGTTAGTTCTAATCCTAATTCTAACAGGTAAAAGGGGGGGGGGGGGGTTTCAGCCTGAGAGACTGGCACGGGTTTGGTGGTGACTACAATCAATTCAAGACACTTTAACCCACGCAAGCAAATTAACAGAAGATAAAAGAGCGGTCGAGCTTATGATAGAAAACTGTTATTAGTCGTCATTAATCTAATTACAAGTTGGTTTTGTCTTATTCAGTGCAATGATTACTTATCTCAATAAGAGGCATATCATTCTTAGACTTAGGCGGGACTTCATCCTAAGACCTAGACACATTAATTCTGTCAAAATTAAAGCATCCGCATAAAGCATCCTTATTTGCTGATTATAATCTATCTTAGGGATTAAAGCAATGGTGATCTTGTTAAAACCTAGCTCATAGAGACTTTACCCACTTACTGCTTAATGGCAATTTATACCATGGTTGTTAAGATCCCGATCTTGATCTTAGGATCTTACGATTTTACGATATTGCAAAGAAAAAATAGATCGGATCATATATAGATCTTGGCCAAACCTAGTGACTTATAGGATCCCGATCTTGACTATAGGATCTTAAGATCTACTACGATTCGATTTTACTTTTCTCGAACCACAAACTACAAAACTACAAATTTATGGGTTGAGTTTTGTAGAACTTAAAAAACTACATGTTAATCTTCTTAAGCATTTTATAATTATAATTTACGACAACATATCTATGAAACATTTATATAATTTTGTGTTAATGATATATAGTATGTTCTTTATATGTTATGTATTACAAAGATTATTAAGAAAATGACATCATAGTAGGATCTTAAGATCCCGATCCGATCTTACGATCACGATCTTACAAAGACGAAAACGATCCTAAGTAGGATCCCGATCTTGAAAACCTTGATTTATACACTAGTAGTCCACTTGTCCAACTATCCAATGAAATCAAAACATTATTTGTTGAGTTATCTAGATTCACCTACTAGTCAACATGTTTAATAAACCAAAGGCAATATCCGATTAACTAGTTAAGCTAGAAGTGTATCCTTAGCACGGATTTAGAAGAACAATATTTGTGATCCTATGATTCTAGATGTATAAATTACAATATGGAGAGCTATCCCAGGCATCTAGATTACTTAGTTCGTATTTTACTATATCAGTTGAATGATAGGTCGTCATACAAAAGCATCCGTAACCATCAGTATATTGATAAACATAAACAAGCATTACATCTGATAAAATTAGAGCATTCGAGTTATAAACAATACCAAACATTCTAAGATCTTCATAATAATGGCTAATCTTGAAGTTAGAGCCTTCAAACATCATAAATTAATTCAAGAGTAATTGTTTTTAGCCAAGTAAAACTACAGAGTTAACTAATGGTACCAAAAAACTAAATGCATTACAAAAGTATAGAAATTATGTGTTGGTCTCCTATGTCTATGGATTGGAATGCGTTGCAAGACCTCTTCTGCTCTTTTTCTCCTCTGAAAATCGACTTTTGTGGTTTAGGTATCGAGAATATGATTTAGCACACTTAAAAATCATTTTTGAGTTTTGTATTTATAGGGTCTAGAGTCGGTGTCGATACGGCGTATCCAAGGTATTGGATACGGCGTATTGGGGTTTTCTTGGAGTAGGGACCACGTTTGATATCTTCAAGAATATTCACATACTATATCTCCAATATGGCGTATTGGTCTTCACTGGATACGGCGTATTGAACAGGTTTCCTTTGTGGTCTTTGGTGAGTGCAGGCACGGATACGCCGTATCTTCCTTGATGGATACGGCGTATTGGTTGTCAGAATAGTAATCTTCAAAATATCTTCGTTTAAGCTCCAGAATGCGCGCCTTTTGTTAATATTCACCAAGTACTCCGTAATTACTGCAATTCTCAAATATAAACGATTAAGTAACAATTCTTTGCAATAATTATACAAAATGGGTTAATTACATGGGATAAATGATGCTGTAAAATAGACGTTATTTAATGTCATCAATAAGAAATAAAAACCATACGAAAAAAATAAAAAACAATACAGTACGAAATAAGAACAATACGAAACTTAAAAAATACAATAGCTAATTATCCTCTTGGCCATATTTCCTCATTATTTCATCTTTTTTGCGGTTGATTAGGACGACTTGTGCTTCCGGCATACCGTCGGTTTGAGCGTGAGAAACTCTAGTTCTTTACACTGCATTAGAGTCAACTCTTTTTTATGCTTTACCTCGTATGCCTTTACGAAAGCTTCACGTTTGAGTCTAACCTCGGATGCTAAACCCGCTGAAAAATCATGAGATTTCCTTTCGGCGGAGCTCGACGTGGAGTCCATTTGTTTTTTTTGGCCTTTTCGGGTTTGCCGGTTGACGTAACCTCACTCGCGACCCGCCGAATAGTTTCGGGATGCCTGGTCGGATAAATCCAGATTAACCGGTTTGGGCGGGGAGTCCCATTGGGGGGGGTCTTCAATATACCGTTATACTGACCACCTCGTTTTCTTAATTCTTTAGGCCCAAACGGTTAAAAAACGCTTATAGAGATCGCGTTGAACCTTGACATTTTGCATCAATCTAGCCCCACTTTCTTGTTAACATATCCTTGGTACGTTGAACGGGTGTCTTTGCGTTAAAGTGTTCGAGAACTTGCTTCCAAAAAGAGTCGAGGCCACGGTCGGAGCCGATCTTGTTATTCTCCGAGACGGCGACCCAACACTTGGCTAGACAAATTTCTTTCGTCGCCGTCCAACGGGTTTGTTGTCGTGCTTCTTTTGGCTCCTCTTCATCGTCTACGTAAACGTCCACCGAGGATTTTTGGCGGGTCGTTTTCCTTTACGTTTTTTCCGTGGATCTTGTGTAGATGGTTATAATGGTTATGTTTGTTGTGGTGATGGTCGTGATTGTGATGGTTGTGATTGTTGCGAATGGTAGAATTGTGCAGGATTACTTTAAAGATTTTGAAAGTTGGCGTTGAGTTGTTGGTTTTGATGATAAGTAAGTTCTTGATATAGTTGATCTTGTGTGTACAGACCGGCATAACCATAGGTAGGGATACCATACAGAGAAAAATCAGACGAATATATCGAGTGTCATGACGAAGGTGTAGCCGGGTTTAAAGAGGACGATTATTGTGACGAAGAAAAATTGAGAAGGTTATGATAAAACGGGTCGTTTGGGTTTTGAGACATTTTTTTATTAGTGTTTGTATATAAATTGTGTGATATTGGAAGTGAATTGTGTGTAAAATGGTAATGTATATGAATTTATATAGTTTAAAAGTGGTGTTTGTTTTGTTATTAATAAAAAAATTGAATATTTAAAAATTTTGTCCGTTGGAGTTTAACGGCCCACTTTCTTTATCTTTTTCCCAACTAACGCACGTAGTGGACTCACTTTCCCACTAGGGTGTAAACGAGCGGAGTCGAGCCGAGTATTGCCAAGCTCGAGCTCGACTCGAATACAAAAACTCAAGCTCAGAACTCGACTCGAGCTCGGCCGAGCTTTATATTTCGAGCTCATATAAATCTCGAGCTCGAAACTCGACTCGAGCTCGATTATTTCCACATATAATGGGTAAAAGTTTAATTTAAATGAAGCTCGATAAGGCTCGCGAGCTTCACGAGCCGAGTATTTTGGAGCTCGAACTCGACTCAAAAATATACTCGAGTAGCTCGAACTCGAGCTCGACTCGTTTTAGATCGAGTCGATTTCGAGTAGTTTACGAGTCAATCTCGAGTAACTCGCTAGTTGTCTCGTCTCGTTTACACCGCTATTTCCTACTCACTCACGCGAGCTCTGGTATCGCGGCGTGCGCGAGCCAGTTTGTCTTTCCACCAAGGATTTGCGCAATGTATTTTCTTTCTGATACCCTGTGCTCTTATAAGACCTCAAGGGCTCTAGTTTAGTGGTATGTGAGTTGTCAACCAACTTAAAGGTTGTGGGTTCGAGCCTCTCTAAAAGCATTTGTGAGATATATTGTGAGACATGTGGTAAATGGTGTAAAAAATTGTCGTTAAAAAAAACGAAAATATGGTTAGAGTTCACTCATAACTTTTGCCCAAAAATTACTTTAATAGCTACACACTACTTAAGCTTGCCCGGTCCTTGTAATTATAGGGATGGCAACAGAGCGAGAAATATCGGGGATCATATTTACTATCCCCATCAGCCTTCCTATCCCTGCCCCATCCCCATCAGGAAATTAAGCATAAAATTACATAAATTATAGAAAATATATATAATTGACTTATAAAATGTCTTAAAAAGCATTTATTATACATAGTTTGATTAATTAAAATGTCATTCAATTTTAAGTAATTGTAATTATTGAAAATCACATATAATATAAAAATATAGTTTATCGAATGTGTGTATTCAAACAAAAATAATATGTAATTAGCGCCTAACATTTTTTGAATATTTGATCCGTTATATACATATAATGATATAAATATAATATTTGTCAATACTCATTAACATGATAGACTCATTACATTAACAATAAAGATATTACGAACCAATTAATTATAAGACGATTACTCTTTAGGATAGTTTGTAGTCGGCACAGTGTACCTTTGTAAATGTAAATACAAGAGGATTAATTTTCCCTCATTACATTCTACTAGAAGGGTACCCGCTCAGCCAGAGGTAGCGTTTGTGCTGCGCCTGCCATGTGATTAACCGGAAAAGACAAAAAGAAAATGATCTTGATCAGGTCCGGCTCACCCATTTTTATAGGTTTCGACTGGTTCTCTCCGGTTTGTTTTCGGACGACTTTTATTTGCTAGCCAAACCGGTGACCACTTATGTTCCCGGTTGAACCCGTTGGTCTGGTAGGACTTTTCAAAACTATATGTATTAGCATATAAATTGTATTAAGTTTTGTGTGTTTTATTAATTTGTATAATGTGTATAATAACATGTACTTTTCATTTTAAGGGTGTTTTAATAATAACATTAATTAGTAATGCGTGTTTTAAAAAGAAAAATGATTCTTATGCATAATTAGCAAGCCTACTTGTGTGCCTAATGTTTTGATTGGTGAATTTAAAAAAGTGATGGGTGAAAATTTAGAAAGAGAAAATGCATAACACAAAGGTACAAGTGTTTTATGCATTAGGCATAAATAACATCACTCTTTTAAAAATAACATTAAGAGTGGTGCTATTTAGACATACAACACATGCTTAATGCATAAATTACTTGTATAATTGTATTATGCATTTTTTATCTCTAAATTCTCACAAATCATTTTTTTAAAAATTAATCAATTAAATCATTATGTATATTTGTAGGCATGCGTGGTTAATAAGTATGTGTTTATGCATTGGTTAATTACACTTGTTATATTAATGCTTGTATTATTAATTAATTTTTTTTAATGCATTTAATGGAGGAAAAGTTAGGTGTTTTTTGTTTATTAAGAGACTTTGAATCTGAATCTGATTCGCACATCTGAATCTGATGCACAAATGTCTGAATCTGAATGAAATGATGTTGTTTGTTTTTTACTTTTTAAATGTCTGAAAGATAAAAGTACAAATCAATTTATTCTTAAAATCATCTATACTTGTTCGACTTCAATTAAAGTGTTCTCTAAGTCTTAATTGAGCTTTTTGTTCTTTAAATTCTCCCTAAAATTTAACCTTGGTCTTTTATGGATGATAGCCAATATTAGACGGCTTTAAATAATCAGCTTTCTATGATAAGCTGGAGCTTTTAGATCTTGCTGTTCAAAAGATATTACCCTTGTTTTGTGCAAAAGGAATTGTAAGTTCTCATTTTCAAGTTTTAAAGCTCATTTACTGTTTGCTTATTGCACTGCTTATTTACTGCTTACTTTATGCTTTTCTTTGCTTATCTTATCCGTATATTGTTGTTTAAATGCTTTATTTATGCTTGCTTGTAGTTAAATTTTTTGTTATGTTTTAGTTACAAAAATGTCATTTTATTGCTTTCAACTGCTTAATCTAGTTGGCTTATTTTAATGCTTATTTGGTGTTCCTATTGCTTTATGTCTTAGGTTAACCTTGTGCTTAATTTGTTTTGAGATTTTATAAGTTTTCTAAATTTGTTTCAAGTTTAAAATGGTTTTTAATAACTTAAAGGGGTGTTTGGGTCAAGCAGCATTAACTAAGGTTAATGTTGTTTGAGCTCATTCAGTTCTAAGTCCAACTTTGTTAAGCTTGTTTAAGTTCTTTTACTCATATTTCAAAAGTTTTTAGGGGTCAAAACTTGTTTTCAAGGTTTTTAGTAACCATGTCTTAAATTTATGGTTTTAAAGATTTTGCAATCAGCTTGTATGCTAAGTTTATTACAAGCTACATATTAGTATTGGTTTATGTTTCATTTTAAGTCCTAACATGTATTAGAAACAAGTGTCATAGTCTGGTATTGTCATTTTGGGTTTTGGTTTAAAACTGCCATAGTAAGCTTTTCAGTTTTCAAGGGTGAACACCACTTTTTGATCTTCAAATTTAGATAGTATAAGTTTGTTTTAGAATCTGATTTTCATAGCACAAGTTCATTGTGCTATAAGCTCAATCTGTTTGAGCTTGTTTTTGAAATTAGCTTTCTTTTACTAGCTTAAATTTAGGGCTGCAAAAGCCCTTTAGTCTTTTGTAAAAACATGAAAAATACCAAAAACATCGTGTCCCCCCCCCCCCCCCCCCCCCCCCCCCCCCCCCCCCCCCCCCCCCCCCCCTGTGTGTAGCTAAGTTGCTTTTTCATGGTCAATTTTTCATAGTTTATTGTGTTTCAAAATAGATTATTCTTTGCTGATTCTTGATGCTTAAAGTTATAATGGTTGATTTCCAAATTAGGTCATTAAGCCATAAGGATTGCTTATGGGCCTTTAAATCTAGTTTAAAGTAGCCTTTAGTCCTTGTAAACTGTCTTTGTAGTTATCTATTTTAGCATGCTTTTCAGTCCTTTCTAGCTTACTTTCTTTGCTTATTTTAGCTTATTATTGCTTATTAGGGTTAGGTAATCATTTGTTTTTAGCTTATTTTCTTTTCCAAGTGCTTATTATACCTAAAAAGGCCTAACAGTTAGTTTAAGGCCCATCTGTTGTACTAAAAAGTTTAATCTTCAGCTTATTTTGGCTTACTTTTGCTAAGTTTTTGAGTTTTGTAAAAAGTTGCATTTTAAAGTTTTTCATTTGTGCTTATTTTACAGCTTTTTAAAAAAGAAAACCAAAAAAAATTGTTTTGTAAAAAAAAAGAGGTCACAGGGGTCGAACCTGTGACCTCCCATTCACATCACCAACACCTTAGCACACACACTCACTACCAACTTCCCTGGGGTCTTTTTCATTAATAGGTTTGTAACATTTAATATTTAAAGCCATTTTCAGTTTTATGCTTAGCAGCTTATATGAGCTTATTTAGCAGCTTATCCGTAGGGCTTATTTCTAGTTTGCATTTTTCTTAGGTGCTAAATAGTTCAAAGTACTTTTCATAATTTTTCTAGATTTTTATAAATTATGTTGAGAAAATATAATGCCTAAAAACATTATTAATATTTTTCACATCTTTACGTTTTGATAATCACAAAATATAAAAACGTTTAATGTAAAATTAAACGTAAACAAGTAATTAGTAGTAAATTTTCATTTCGATAATTATATCACTTAAAGGTAAAAATAAATAAATGCTTAATGCATTTTATGATCAAAGGAAATTTTTATTCAACCTCAAAATTTTATAAAATGTTGTAAACATTTTTTAAACATTACAAAACATTTTATACAATTAAAAGAAATGTTTTATTCAAAATAAACATTTTGAAATTCAAAATTTCGGACCTAAAACGGCTAGAAAAGTTCCAGAAATTCCCCTACACAAAAGACAAATGTGGAGGCCCTTAGCCTAGGGCGGCCCTTAATTTTTAAGGGGACCGCCCACCATATTTAAGGGATCGCCCGTAGGTAGGCGCTCCCCTGTCTTGTCTTAAATACTGACTTTTTTCCTACTATTTTCTCTCCTTTTGCCACTCATTTTTTTGCCCAAAAGTATAGCCCACTTATCCTCTCTAAAATCTTTTGATCATTTAATCAAAAGCTTTGTTTCTAGTGATCCTAGCTCATTTCCTCAGTGCAATAGAAGGAATACTTTCATCACATCAGTGAAGAGTTATTACCACCTCAAGTGTGTATTGCTATACTTGTTTCATCCATATCACAAATTTGTAATTCAATTGAATATACTTGTATTTGTGTGTAGTAGGCTAGTATTGGTGGCTCTTTGTAAGTATAGTTGATCGTGGTGATCTTACCAAAGTTAGTGTGAGATAAGTGTGTGATATAAGTTGTGTGGTGAAGTGCATGTTGTGAGGAAGTCTTGATGTTGTGAAGTAGACGTGAAGTTATTGATGTCTGTGAACAGTCGTTGAAGTTGTGTTATGATAGATTGGTTCTAGCTAAGATTAGAACTCGACATTTAGCTTTGTGTCGTAAATCGGTGTAAGCAACGTTGTGTACGGTTTTCTCTGCCATAAGGGAGTTTGTTGACATAGTGAAGAAAACTCTCGAGTTTGGTGCTTGGGGAGTGGAGTAGGGCGAAGAGGTGCTTCGTTACCGAACCACTATAAATCCTCGCGTTGTGGTTTGATTGTTCTTACTCTTATCCCTTGTCTTACATTACTTTCTCATATCATTCTATTGATTGTTTAGATAAGTATATTGATCATAGTCGAATCTAAAAGTTTACAAACACTTTAACACCTTAAATTTAAAAAGCGGCAACCTATTCAACCCCCATTCTAGTTTTCCACAACCTGGTTTCAAGATGCAAGCTAAACAATAATTTTAAAACTACATTGGATTTTAAAACTTGTATCGATATATGGAATCCGATAAATATTATAGTAGGCAAATCTATGCAATGACCACCACTATTTGTAATAGTGATGGATTTATATATTGGAAAAAATTGATTCCGAAATCTTATGTGAAGTCAAAAGATTAGTCCTTTGCATGTTATTACGATGGTGATTTTCTCCTATTCAAAATAATCTCTAACTACATACAAGGATGAAATTGTACCATTTCATAAACATAACGATGATCTTAAAATGAAACTTGCAAAAAAATAATGAAGACTAAAATGGTTTTTTAATATATAATGCTTTGCCACGTAAAGAATACGAAAAAACTTTTATGTGCAAAACTGCAAAAAAAATTTGGAAAACTTTGTTAATCACTCATTAAGGTAATAGTAAAGTTAAGATAACAAAATAGATCTTTTTGTTCAACAATATGAACAATTAATGATTCCGAAAGAGGAATCAACAGATAATGCACTTTGCTAAAATTTAACATTATTATACTTAGTCTAAAAAAGCACTTGACAAAAGTTTTTTCGAGCAAGAAATTATGTTTGGAAATTTCCCTTAGGGCATACATCCTCATATGCGCGCAAATGTAACGGCGATTGGAAAGAAACAAATTATCTAACAACTCTACCATTTGACGAACTCATTAGAAATTTGAAAGTTTATGAAGAAGTAACTAAGAAAGATTCCGAAACCGTCAAAAGCAAAAGAGAACAAAGTAGATCTATTGCCTTGAAAGCTAGAAAGGAATCTAGTGACGATGATAGCTCAACCTCCGATAGTGAAGATGAAGAATACGCCATGGCCGTAAGAGACTTCAAGAAATTCTTCAAAAGACGAGGACGATTCGTAAGACAACCACATGAAGAAAGAAAATCATTCCAAAGAAATAAAGACGACAAAAATGGCAAAGGCGAAAGAAAATGCTTTAAGTGTGGAGATCCAAATCATCTCATCGGAGAATGTCCGAAACAATCAAAATATCAAAATCAAAAGGCGTTTGTTGGAGGATCTTGGAGTGATAGCGACGATGATGAAGAGGAGAAGACAAAGGACGAAAAATGTCTTATGGCTAAAGATTCTAATGAGGTACTTTCCGAAACCGAATACTTTAGTGATGACCAATCATCACTAGACGAAAATGACTTAGATAGTGAATATAGTAGACTATGCAAAATAGGACTAAAAGTCATGGCTAAAAATAAAACTCTAAAACAAGCTAAAATAGAATTAGAGAATGAAGCACTAGAATTAAAAGATAAATTATCTAGGTTAGAAAAAGGTAAGGAAGTAAATGAAGAATGTAAATTATGTCAAGACCTTAAGTTTGAAAATGAGAAGCTTAGAAAAGAAATATCTAGGCTAAATCAATTTAATGATAGTAGTCACTCACTTAAGAAAATAATAAGTTTTCAAAAAACTTTCGGAGATAAATCCGGTTTAGGATTTAATTTTACCAAAGGATCACCTAGCGAAACCAAACAAGTAAATTTTGTAAGAGCTCAAGAAGTCGAGTCGAAAGAAAAATTGATAGAATCAAACCCAAACTCAAAACCAAAATTTTTACTTATAAACAATACTAAAATTCCTATTGCAAGTGATGATGAGGTAAAACGTTTTTACAAACCGTCCTTAAAACCCGGAGTCGGATTTACTAAACCCACAATGAGGTCTAAAACACCTCCTCCGAGAAGAAAGGAAAACTTTCATCCTCGTTCCAAAACACCCCAACCTAGGCGAGACCAAGGTAGGCCAAATTACTCTAACACTAATCACACAATGTGGAATCATCCACACCAAGGAAGCTTTACTCATTGTGGAAGATGTTCACCATGCTTGTGTCGGAATCAAATGCAAAACATATTCGGAAACAATAACTTCGGACCCATGAAACAATGGGGACCAAATGGCTAAATCATCATATCTTCCGAATTTAATCATCTACAAGCATCCTTTGGCTTTCGTCAAACAAATTGAAGAACTCATATAGGATTTCCATAAATCCTCATCCTTAAGGCTTGCAACCTTAAAGATTTTAAATTAATTTCTCTTGAAGGCTAAGGTACGTCTCACTCTCTAATTACGTAAATTATAGATTGGTATATGATATACTTAGTATTAGTGATAGTTAGGAAATATGGTAGTCACTAGAAATGCCATTTGTTGGCTTTCTAGTTTTTAAAAGAATTTGTTTATTAGGAACCATTCTTTAACATGGATTATCCATGAACCACTATGAAATGGAAATCTTCTATGGCCACGAACTCACGTAGATGAAGAAAAGTAAGTCAGTGGATAATAATCAACATAGAAGTAGGATTAGTTTTGCATCGGAAAAGTATCAAACCACTATGAATGAAACAAACTCCTTTCCACCTCGACGCTCGCCTCAACTACGTCAATCAAAATTGCCTTGTTGATGAACTCCATTCCAATGTCTCATCTACCATAATATCTACACTAACCATTATCAACCTCCATGGCTTCACCAAAAGCTTCCATTTCCAAACCATCAATGAAATCAAAATTCACCATCATACCACTAAAACAACTCTTCATTGACTTGACAAATGAAGACGCTATAACCCCATCACCCAAGCTTCAAGAATCATCTCCTAGTTCTCCTAATGCACCCTCTAAAACTCCATCCACCAAAGACACCTCATCCTCTTCAATTGGATACACACCAAAATCTTCAACTCTTTTATCATCTCCTTCCACAAATGGCTACCTAAACTCTCCATTGTCACCTCCTCCTAGAGTTCCTCCACCACCTCCAACTCAAGCACCTAACTCAATGGAAATAACCTTCTCACTCTCACCCATTACTCCACTTGATGTTCATCACAACTCACCATCACTTTCTTCACCCATCATTGGGCATCCCATCCCTTGGAATTTACTCGAAGCGCATGGTGATTCATGCCTTTGTTATCTCCACAACCGAAACGGAATATGTAAGCGCCGGAAAGGCATGTAAACAATCCCTATGAATGAAACAAGCTCTCATAGACTATGGCGTTAGGTTAAATGACATTCCAATAATGTGTGATAATAAAGGGGTTATAGACTTAAGTAAGAATCTCGTTCAACACTCACGAACAAAACACATTGAGATTCGCTATCACTTCCTTTGCGATAATGTTCAAAAAGGGAATATCTCTATAGAAAAGGTGTCATCGGAAGACAACATAGCTAATATTCTAACTAAACCACTTAAACGTGAGCCATTTAACTACTTACGTCTAGGTCTAGGAATGATAGAACAAATTGATTAAGTTTTTGGCATAATAAAGAAATAATAATCATCAAAGAATTGTTTGTCAAAAATCTGAGAAAATTTTTCTCAACAGGTGGTGGCCTTCTTAATTCATAAAGGGCAGCCCCCTTAATTTTAAGGGGACCACCCAGACTTTAAGGGGACCACCCACTGACTGACAATTTTTTTTTTGTGTCTAGATTTTTATTTTACACAAAAACACAAGATTAGAAAAAGTCTATAAGCAAATTTTTACAAATTCTCCTATCTAAATGCATATCTCATTATACATATACACAATAGTCCTAATCTATTATTTTCTAAAAAGTCTTTCTCACAACTAGGAACACATGAAAATTAATTTTCATATATTGTTGAGATATGCTAAAAATATTTTTCACATATGCATAATGTTCTCTTACTTGTTGTCAAAAGTATATAATCTAATATATATTTTCGACAATCTCGGTTGAGCAAAATTAACTCAATGAGCATTTGGATTATTTCTTAGGATTTACATGTGTTAGTGTCGAAATAATCGCTACTCCACATTTGTCGCACTTAGGCACACACTAATATTTGCACAAAAGTTTGGTTTGTTTTTAACTTAACCCCTTTGTCAAGATAAATTCTTTGTGCATTATATCTAGTCACTATTTTACATGTTCTTCACTCTTTTGGTCTTCAATTCATATATATATGCCAAAATTATGTGAAATAGTTTTGTTCTACTACTTGTCATATATATGTAGAATGTTAAATGTCTAATTGCTATGTGCTAACAATCTTAATTGCCATAAAAAGATAGACTTGCTGCAAATTAACCACCAAAACAAAAACTCTCATACAAATTTTTCAAAAAAATCAATTTTTGGGAAATCTGGAAAATAACAGTAGGTGGCCCCCTTAATTTATAAAGGGTGGTCCCCTTCCCTAATTAAGGGGACCGGCCTAGGCAAACACGGGTAAAATAGTATTTTCACCTCCTTTTAACCAAATACCCTCTAGACTTAGCTAATGTTTCCCTAAATTCACAAACATTTCTTGGATTTGATCCTTTAAATGTCCATTCTTTCTAATTTAAACCTTTCTTCCACTATAAATACATTCTCAACCATCATCATCACAATCATCCTCACCAATGACATCTCCTAACAAACCAACATTCAAACCATCAAGGGTATCCAAAATGAGTGTGAAACCCATTTGGAGGAAGAAACTAAACCCTTGTAACACATCCAATGGGATCAATGTAAACTTACCTACACCAATGCCAAAACCACTCACCCCTCATCATGAACCATGTCAAGAAAACAATCACCCAAATCAAGCATTACCAAATCCTTACATTAAGGACACTCCCACATCACCACATGTTATCTCACATCCTCCATTTCCCATCTCACCTATCAATTCACATGTTACTCAAGCTCCACCTCAAAGTGACAACCAAATCCCTTACATTAAGGACACTTCCAAATCACAACAAGTTGTCTCACATCCTTCACTTCCCATCTCACACATCAACTCACATGTTACTCACACTCAAGCTCCACCTCAAAGTGGCAACCAAACTCAACACACACCACATCTATCTCCAAGTAGAGAAAGCATAGTTGATGATATTAATCAACTACAAGACCTATCAAATCTCTTAGCCATGCATCTCTCTCAACAACAAAACAACATTCCTTCATCACCTTACTCTCCAAACCTACCACACACCCTCAACATCAACCAAGTTGAAACCCATATTGTGTATTGCCCTTGTTGCATCTTCACTCAAAAACAATTTCTTGCTTTAAGTGAGGATATCAATTGGATTGAATTCCTCCTCACTCAACCACATCCACCACCTAGGGTTTAAAGAGATTACCCTTCCATAATTGCCTCCGCTCCAAACTCTCCATCAACAACCAACTAATCTCATAATATGCCTACAAATAATTGTCAAACCCTTTTGTGTTGCAAGCAGGTCAAAAATCCTTCTATGTCTATTTAGGATTTTCTTTTATGATGTATTAATATGCTTCTAAAAGCATATATGTTTTTCTTTTTATATATTCTTGTGTGTAGTTTACACACATTATCCTTAATAAATGAAGTATCTTTTCCTTTGATGTTTGGTTAATAACCACAAATTATGGATTATTAATAACCACAAATTTGATAAAACCAAAATTTATGATGATTAGATAATCCAAAAGTCTTTTAAACTCAAATTCGATAAAACCCAATTTGACTTTTGAATTTTAAAATTTTGAGAAAACTTGTTTTCCAAGACTTAAAATCACGATAAAACCGTGAATTGATAGATTGTTATGACTTTAAAGCTTAATTTCGAGTTTAATGATAGTAAAACCCTTATTTCACAAATTCGATAGAACCGAAAATGTGAAATCTAGAAAACTCGATAGAACCGAGTTTAACAACGAACACCTAATATACGATTTTCGATAGAACCAAAAAATCGTATACGTCTATTATGTAACATTCCTCATTTTCATGTCATTGTACGACATTTTTTCCTTTCTTTCTCCCTTGGGAGCCGATTACATGCATGTATGTGCACAATTCATAAGATTTTCATAATCTTAGCAAATCTTGTACCAAAATCCCCTAATTAAGA
>BQNB010106642.1:0-23343 GCA_026074375.1 Tanacetum coccineum | reverse complement strand
AATACAAGAGCAATTATTTAGCCAAGGTAAACTAACCGAGTTAACGAATGATACCAAAAACTGAATGATTACAAAAGTATAAGAAATTACACGTTGTCTTCTATGGATTGGAATGCATTGCAAGACCTCTTCTGCTCTTTTTCTCCTCTGAAAATCAACTTTTGTGGTTTAGGTATCGAGAATATGATTTAGCACACCCAAAACTCGTTTTTGAGTTTTATATTTATAGGGTCTGGAATTCGGTTCGATACGGCGTATCCAAGGGATTGGATACGGCGTATTGGAGTTTCTTGGAGTAGGGACCACGTTTGATATCTTCCAGAATATTATATTCATTCCATATTTCCATTACGGCGTATTGGCTTCTTCTGGATACAACGTATTGATCTTCTTTCCTTTGTGGTCTTTGATGAGTGAAGGCATGGATACGTCGTATCTTCCTTGATGGATACGGCGTATTGGTAGTCAGGATTAATAATCTTTAAAATATCTTCATGTAAGCTCCAAAATGCGTGCCTTTTGCTAACTTTCACCAAGTACTCCATAATTACTGCAATTCTCAAATAGAAACGATTAAGTAACAATTCTTTGCAGTAATTATACAAAATGGGTTAATAACATGGGATAAATGATGCTATAAAATAGACGTTATTTGATGTCATCAGTGCCTAAATGTGACGAATGTGGAGTAACAATTAACTCGACCTAGAAATAAAATCCTAAGAGTTAACCCAAACGCTCTTTAATTTGATTTTGCTCATCCAAACATCAAAAAATACATATGAATTATGTATCTCGAAGTTTGTTCATGAGATCATTATGCATGTGTTTAAAAACGTTTTTAAGTTGTATTAACAATGCATAACAACAATTTTATTATGTTCCTAACGTGAGTGATTTGAAAATAAAATTGTGGTTTTGGTTCGAAATCAATTTTTTTGACAAACTCACTAATGTATGTAAATTCTATGTCTAAAGGAAGCATATTAGTTATACACTATATCCTAGTAGTCCTAATTGTATAAAATTGAAAGAAAAATGAAAAATCCCCAATTTCAATTTTAGTGTTCATCATGAACCCTAGACTCAAATTGAAATAAAATAGATGAAATGACTTACAATTAATGATCTTTGTGGTGTTATGAATGATTCTTAGTGTTGATTTGATCTTCAATTAATGTTTAGGTGGTTAATTTTGAGTTTTGGGTTGTTTTGGTTCGTGTTCGTCGCACCAGCAAGGAGAGGGGTGTGTGGTTTTGAGTTTTGAAATTTTTTGACTAAGTGTAGATTATACGTCTCTGTTGGTGGCGGTCCCATATCGATAAGGGGGCCGCCCAAATAAGCTTTGGGGCCGCCTGAGATATGGGGGCCGCCTTCAGCGAGGGTTTTTGGATTGAGTTTTGACAAAAACATTACAAAGAGGAGTAACGTTTTAATTAGCATTTCGCGAATTAAAAATAGTCAAAGTACTTCGGATGAAGTATTTAAGTTGTCACAACACGGAATGGAACACGGACTAGAATCGAGACTAGAAGAAGGAGAAGCGGACTAACACGATTTATGAAATGTGTTCCATCATTCCTAAACCAAGACGAAGATAATTAAATGGTTCACGTTTAAGGGGTTTCGTAAGGATGTCGGTGATATTGTCGACGGACGGCACTTTCTCGATTGAGATTTGTCCTTTTTTGACATTATCACGAAGAAAGTGGTGACGTATTTCGATGTGTTTAGTACGAGAGTGTTGCATCGGGTTTTTGCTAAGGTCAATCGCGCCTTTGTTGTCGCACATGATTGGAACGTCGTCGAGTCGTACGTCGTAGTCGATAAGAGCTTGTATCATCCATAGTGCTTGTTGACAAGCCTTTCCTTTGCTTACGTGATCGGCTTCGGTAGTGGATATAACAGGAGCGGTTTGTTTCTTCAAGAACCAAGATGTCAAACAACATCCCACGAACGTACAAATACCGCTAGTGCTCTTTCGGTCCACATAATCTCCCGCATGATCAGAGTCGGCATATACTACGGTTTCTATGCCAGTCCCCTTAGGATGCCATATCCTAAGTACGTAGTCCCTTTAATGTATTAGAAGATACGCTTAACCACTTCAAGGTGAGAGGTTTTAGGATCCTCTTGGAAGCGGGCATAGAGGCAGACACTAAACATGATATCAGCCCTACTTGCCATTAGGTATAATAAACTACCTATCATGCCTTGATACTTGGTACTATCTACCGACTCACACTCTTTGTCTTTCGTGTGTTTAGTATCGGAGGACATGGGGGTTTTCATTGGTTTAGAATCTTTTAAGCCAAATTTCTTAAGCATTTCTTTAATATATATAGATTGATTAAAGAAAATACCATCTTCTATTTGTTTTATTTGTAATCCAAGGAAGAAGTTAAGTTCACCCATCATGCTCATCTCGAACTCGTCATGCATGATTTTGGAAAATTCATCACACATGTCTTGACAAGTCGAACCGAATATGATGTCATCGACATATATTTGAACAATGATGAGATTTGAACTTTTCCTCTTAGTAAAGTGTGTTATTTATCATTCCCATTTTATATTCATTCATGTTTAATAAGGAAAGCTTTTAATCTATCAAACCAAGCTTTGGGTGCTTGTTTAAGACCATATAAAGCTTTCTTTATTATATTTAAGCTTTCTTTAGTTTACTAAACTATTGATCTGTTTCTGAAATCATTGAATCCTGGAGGTTATGCTACAACATATACCCTCCTCATTGATAAAAACATTCAAGGAAGCACTTTTTTAAATCCTTTCTGATTAGCTTATAGTTTATAAGAGCAGCCATAAGCTAATAGTATCCTATCTGAACTCAAAGTCTAGCATACTGGGGCATCAATGCAGTATCATCATTAATCGATGCAATACTTGTTGGATTACAGACTTGAGTAAACTAACCACTAACCTAGCCTTATTTCGAGAAACAATACCGTTCTCGTCTAACTTATTTCTAAACACCCACTTAGATCCTATGATTTTCATATTCCTAGGTTGTGAAACTAACTCCCAAACGTCGTTAGCAATGAATTGATTTAATTCTTCTTTCATGGCGACTATCCAACTTTCATCCGTTAAGGCTTCATTCATATTCTTAGGTTCTATAGTTGATATAAAACAAAAGAAGTTACTTTGGTTTTAGGCTTGTGATCTAAGGGTTCTTTGGTTAAGGTTTCTTATGACATTTTCTAATGGATGGTTCCTAGATTCCTTAATATTGACTATTTCATCAATCTCTAAAGTTTCATCCTCAATGTCATTTTCTAGGTTTTTCTTTTCGGTAACCTTAATTGCTTCTTATTCATCTAAGTCATCATCCACCAAGGGTGATGTCTTAGAGGGTGGAAGAGTTTCATCAAATGTCACGTTTTGTGATTCTTCGATTTTCCTAGTGTGTTTATTAAGAATGATGTAGGCTTTACTATTTTGGGAGTAACCTAAAAAGACAACTTCGTATGACTTTGGGTCAAACTTGGTAAGGTAGTCTTTAGTGTTTAAAATGAAGCACTTGCTTCCAAACACTCTAAAGTAATCAAGAGTAGGTTTCCTACTTCTCAAGAGTTCATAAGGTGTTTTTCCTAGAATGGCTCTAATTAGGATTCGATTGAGAATGTATGTTAAAGTGTCTAGGGCGTTAAATCAAAAAATTTGTGGTAACGATTGCTCATTCAACATAGTCCTACTTATTTCTTGAAGTGTCCTATTTTTCCTTTCAACCATGCCATTTGATTGAGGAGTGCATGGAGCCGAGAAGTTATGTGTAATTCCATTGGCGTTACAAAACTCTCCAAACTGCACCTCATTATCAAATTCCCTACCGCGGTCGGTTCTTATTGACACTATTGTACATCCTAATTGGTTTTGAATTTTCTTACTAAATATTTCAAATTGATCAAAGACTTCGGTTTTATCCTTAAGGAATCTAGTCCAAGTATACCTAGAGTAGTCATCTACCATGACTAAGGTGTAGCGGTTTCCTCTGTAACTCCGTACGGCGGATGGACCGAAGAGATCCATATGAAGGAGTTCTAAGCATCTAGTCGTTGAGACCATATTCTTAGCTTTGTGACTAGTGTGACCTTGTTTTCCAATTTTGCAAGCATCACAAAAATGTTGATCAAACTTAAGCTTAGGTAAGTTTCTAACTAGTTCCTTAGATGCTAACAATTGAATGAGACGCATATTAGCGTGACCTAATCTCCTATCCCATAATGTGGAGTTTTCATCAATCGTTGCAAGACAAATTTTGTCTTTTGGCTTATTTCCTAATTTCATCATATATAAGCCTTTCATCCTAATGCCTCTACCTATAACCTTACCATCCTTAGTAATTTCACTATCATGTTCAGAGAAAGTTACTCTACACTTATTATCACATATTTGTCCTACACTTAGCAAGTTAAATCCTAAGTTATCAACATGTTCTACATTATCTATATTGAGGGAGTCATTAGAAATCGTACCTTTGCCAATGATGTTACCGCGACGATTACTACAAAAGATGACGTTACCTCTATTGTATGCTTTGTAAGTGGAGAAGAGCTTTCGGTTACCCGTCATGTGTTTAGAGCATCCGCTATCTTTAATCCATTCGTCGGGTTCCAAGTCGACTCCAAGGCATATCTATTTATATAGGAAAATAACTCAAACGTTTGGTCCCCAATATCTCATGGGTCCAAAGTTGTTAATGCTAAACAACCCATGCAGTTGTTGAATTTAGTTGGGATGTGGAAATGATGAAATCATTCCCCAAGGCATGTAACTTTAATTTTAGAAATTATTCCAAGTTACGGGAAATCCATGAGGTCGATTTTGTCTACCATCATTTCTTCTTGGTTGTGGTGTTCTATTTATAGAATAAGAATTATTGACTCTTCTAGGTGGTGGAGTTTTTTTTATCTAAACTTAGGTTTTGAAAAACCAACTTCGGGTTTTGACAATGGCTTATAAAATTATTTAACTTCATTATCACTAGCAACGGGAACTTTGACATTGTTTACTATTATGTGTTTTAGTCTAGGACCCAAAATAGATTTTTGAAAAGACACACATTTCTCAGATCCAGGCGTGATGACTGGTGGCGGTCCCATAATTGTTATGGGGTCCGCCTGAACACTATGGGGGCCGCCCATATTTATGAGACCTCCATCAGAAGACGCCTTTTTTTGGGCTTTGACAAATTTTATTTCCTTAGTCCTACTAGATGATGCTTCAAATGAATTAAACCCTAAACCTAATTTTTCTCTGGAGGGTTTTTGATTACTTAACATCTCATTTAGACAATGTGTACTCTTTTCGAATTTAGTTAATCTAATGGCTTCCTCTTTGAGTTTTTCATTCTCAATTTTAAGCATATGACACTTTGCACATTCGAGATCAACTCCCTTATTTTTCTCGAGTGTTGACAATTTTCCTTTTAATTCACTAAGCTCTTTTTCTAAGCTATTTCTAGTGGCTTTTAATCTTTTGTTCTTAGTGATTATTTTTAGACTCTTCTTACATAGTTTATCATATTGATTATCTAGAGCTAAATCATCTATTGATGAGTTTTCATCACTAAAGTAAGATGAATCGGAACATACCTCATTTGGCACTTGAGCTACAAGACATGTTTCGTCTTTGATCTTTTCATCATCTTCTTCCTGGCTATCGCTCCAAGAACCTCCAACGAATGCTCTTTGGTTCTTGTCTCTTGGTAGTTTTGGACATTCTCCAATAAGATGATTTGGGTCTCCGCATCTAAAGCAATTCATTTCACCCTTGCCGTTTTTGTCGGCTCGGCTTCTTTGAATGATCTTTTTGTCGTTCCTTGGTTTCCTTACAAATCGTCCTCTTCTTTTGAAGAACTTCTTGAAGTCTCTTACCGCCATGGCGTACTCTTCGTTTTCACTTCCGGAAGTCGAACATTCCTCATCACTAGATTCCTTCTTAGCCTTTAAAGCTAGAGATTTCATTTCTCCTTTAGCTTTGACTATTTCGGAATCTTTCTTGATGATCATTTCATGAACTTTGAGGTTCTTGATAAGTTCATCAAGAGATAGTGATGTTAAGTCTTTTGACTCTTCAATCGCCGTGACCTTTGCTCTCCATTTAGGATGTAGAGCCCTAAGAAACTTCCTAACATAATTCTTGCTAGAATAACCTTCATCAAGAGCTTTTAGACTAGTAATAATAGTAATAAATCTAGCAGAAGCACTATCTATAGATTCGTCTTCAGAAATGACGAATTGTTCATATTGTTGTACCAAAAGGTCGATCTTATTATCTTTGACTTGACTATTACCTTGGTGGGTTATTAACAAATTTTTCCAAATTTCTTTTGTCGTATTACACATGAAAATTCTTTCATATTCTTTTCTTGGCAAAGCATTGTAAATAACCATTTTGGCTTCATTATTTTTCGCAAGCCTTCTTTTAAGATCATCGGTTTCTTTATCAAAAGGGACAACCTCATCAAATTTGGTTTTCGGATTTTGAATAATGGGTTGAAAATCACCGTTGGTAATAACATGCCAAAGATCTAGATCTTTTGATTTATCATATGTCTCGAATCTATTTTTCTAATAAATAAAACTATCACTTTCAAAAAGTGGTGGTCTTTGCATGGATTGCCCTTCTAGATATTTGTTGGAATCCATAGATCGATCCAAGCTTTAAAATACAATATATTTTAAAAATCTTGAGTGACCATGGCTTCTAATACCAATTGTGGAAACTAGAAGGGGGGTTGAATAGTTTACCGGTTCGTTTTACGTTTTAAAAGTTTGCTTTCAAAATAATTAGATTCATGTTCTATGTTCAACCAATCAACAATATGAAACAACAATATAAATATCTAAACTAATACTAATTAACAATCATAATAATATAGAGAGATAGAGAAAAGAACAATCAAACCAAGACGCGAAGATTTTATAGTGGTTCGGCTACGAAGCACCTCTTCGCCCTACTCCACTCCCCAAGTATCCTACTCGAGATTTCACTATGTCAACAAGCTCCCTTTAGGCAGAGAAAATCGTTTACACGTTACTTACGTTGTTTTCTGACACTAAGCTAAATGTCGAGTCCTAATCTTAGCTAGAACCAGTCTACCACTTCACAAATACTACACAATCATAAGATCTACACAATCGGATTTACACACAATCCGAAATACACAATTACACAAGATAATTATAATAGAGATTTGATACTTAGAAGAAGAGAGGAGAGATCACTAAATAACAATTCGTTTCTTGGAAAATACGAATGTTCTTCTCTTGCACTTGATATAAGAATGAGAAAGATGAGATAAGATTGGATCACTTAAAACAAGATCAAACAATGTTAGTGATCAAGAGATTTAGTGAGAGAAAGAAGGTTTTTAGAGAGAGAAAGTTATCTGAAAAATTCATGCAAAGAGGTGTGTTTTTCTGCCAGCAATAGTGCAGTATTTATAGATAGTGTAGAAACTAGAAAGGGGGGTTGAATAGATTACAGGTTCGTTTTACGTTTTAAAAGTTTGCTTTAAAAGTATTTGATTCGAGTTATATATTCATCCAATCAACAATATGAATCAATGATATAAATATCTAAACTAAAACTAATTAACAATCACAATAATATAGAGAGATAGAGAAAAGAACAATTAAACCAAGACGCTAAGATTTTATAATGGTTCGCCTACGAAACACCTCTTCGCCCTACTCCACTCCTAGAGTATCCTACTCGATATTTCACTATGTCAACAAGCTCCCTTTAGGCGGAGAAAACTGTTTACACGTCGCTTACGTTGTTTTCCGACACTAAGCTGAATGTCGAGTCCTAATCTTAGCTAGAACCAATTTACCACTTCACAAGCAATACATAATCACAAGATCTACACTATCGGATTTACCAATGTTGCAAAAATCGGCCTAGGCGGCCTTGTAATCGCCGATTAATCGCTACTCGGCCATACACCTTGGAAAATAAGGCAAATCGGGTGAAAAATTGGTCTGGTCAAAAATCGGTCAAATCGGCCTAATCGGTCAACGAAAGTCAAACATTTTTTTACAATGTGACTTTGAATTGTTAACTGTTAACTTTTATTATCTATGTCTATGTTTTGAACAATGTAACTTTGAACTCATTTAATTTTAGTGTATTTAAAGTGTTGTATCCATCTCATACAAGTAACTTTGAAATTTATATATAAAATTTGCAAAACCGATTAATCACTGATTAATCGCGCCTAGACCGATTACAGGCTACAGGGTGGTCGACCGCCCGGCTAGCGACTCGCGATTTTTGCAACATTGAGATTTACACACAATCCGAATCACACAATTACACAAGATAATTACAATAGAGATTTGGTACTTAGAAGAAGAGAGGAGAGATCACTAAATAACAATTCGTTTCTTGGCGAATACGAATGTTCTTCTCTTGCACTTGATAGAAGAATGAGAGAGATGGTATGAGATTGGATCACTTGAAACAAGATCAAAGAGTGTTAGTGATCAAGAGATTTAGAGAGAGAAAGTTATCTGAAAATTTTGTGCAAAGAGGTGTGTTTTTCTGCCAGCAATAGTACAGTATTTATAGCCAGCGAATCCAACGGTCATATGGGGGCGGTCCCAGATATATTTGGGGCCGCCGGACCCATAAGGGGGCCGCCCAGTAGACTCCGCTCCTATTTTTGTTTTTTTGTAGGGAATGTTGTATCTGGTATGGAAGCTTCTATTTTGGGGGGAAAACAGATTCAAAATTATTATTTAAATAAAATATTTTCTTTATTTAAAAAGTATTTATGTATATTTATTTTTGTAAAAATACTTTTGTGAAAATATAATGGTTAAGAAAAAAAAATCTTGATCACTAATCATGCTTAATGATTTGTTTGTACATACCTTAAGTGATTAATCTTAGAAATGGAATTTTATGATTAATAATTTATAAACGTTTATTTTTATCGTAAACATTTTTACATTTTGTTATTATCAAAATCTTGAGAGGTCAAAAAATATAAATAACGTTTTTAGACATTATTTGTATTAACAATCTCCCCCTTTTTGATGATGACAAAATATAAACTCATTTTGTATAAAATTAAAAGTTTCAAATTATTAATGAGTTTTATTCTATTTCTCTCCTTTTTGTCGAATTCAAAAAGGATGATCTTCGAATTGTAGAAGAAAGAGAGAAATCGACGATATCAAGACTCCCCCTTAATGTAGGCTCCCCCTCATTTGGGGCACAAAGATATTGATCTTACAAAAATTGTTTGCTACAAAACAAAGTTAAAAGTACAAGTGCAAGACAAATATCTTTTAAATTTAAGAATTATCAATATAGTAAGCCAATGCAATTCAACCACAAAGTAATTTCATTCAACACATAGGAAACCAATACCGTAGCGGTATGATCATTACAATCTTGTATCTAGCGCTGTGTATTATGAAGTAGCACCCCAAGTGGTATTCCGCTGCGTTGTAATTTTTGGGGGTGTTACAGATGGTCGATTATTTAAGTAGATTAATCATGTGATAATGATTAACTAAAGATGGAGAAAGGTAAAGTTGGTGAAGCATGGTTTGGAGGAGTGCGAGTTTGAGGTATGAGACGAGTGAGAATAAATTGAATGAAGTTGATTTCATTTCTCAAGGAGTAAAATTGGTTTTTAGAATACCTCCAACAATGACAAAATCCAGAGTGAAATTCAACTTGAGGATTGGTAGGAGGATGGATCAAGGGTAATGGTGGTAAAGGTAATGCATGAGTGTAGGCATTGGATGGGTTAGTTTGTGAATCAAGAATGGTGGAGATGTTGTGAAGTTGGTTGATCATTTGATCTCTTAGTAGATTATAAGATGGTGGTGAAGGAGATTGAAGGTAGACTCTTAGAGGAAATAGAGGTGAGTCATTTTGGGAAGGAGGTGATGATTTTAAAGTGGATGTTTTGTGTTTCCATACTTGTCTTACCGACATTCTTGGTTTTCTAGAGAAATTTGGATGGTGGTTTGAGCAAGACATTGATGGTGAGAATAAAGATGATAGTAAGAAGAGATTGGTGATGGTGAATGAAGAAGGATGGATGAGTTAAATAATTGAAGTAAGAGTAAAGAATGGCAAAGCATGGTTTGAGTGATAAGAGATGCAAGGAGTAGTTTGGCTAAACAGGGAAATGCCAGCATGATACTATGTATAGGGAGGTCAAAGATACAGAAAAAGAGACAAACTTTAAAATTTTGTTCCCTCCTGTTGGCGGTCCCATATTGTTGGGCTATCCCATATATATTGGGAGGCCGCCTGATGTTTATGGGGGGCGTTTTCTAGAAAAAGCGAAAATTTTCTAGTGTTTCTCTTTCTTATGTCCAGTGATCTCAGCATCTTCCAAATTCAAGAATCAACTAATTTAAGCAAGAATAAAGGATCCTAAAGTAAGATGCAAATCATTTAGCATATAGTAATATTATACGTATGTCATAATCTCCTAGAAATAGTTCACATAAAAAGTTGAAAAGATGATAAAATTGAAAGGGTCATCCACAATCACACATAATCGTCATTTACCATTCCTAGTCCTAATAAGTGGATAATAAAAATTAAAGCATAAGTACTAGATAATATAGATAATAATGAGAATCTCTGATAGTTTTGCAAACATGTTCACTTCCGTTTCCCACTCATCATGTCCTTGAGAGCTTGTCCAATTGACCTTAACCCTTCCCGGTGAGCATCTCTTTGTTGAGTTTGAAGGTTTATAGTTTCAGAGAGGTAAGTGCTCAAGTGTTGATTTTCATGAGGAGGGTTTTAACGAACTCTAAAGACAACATTAGACGAGGAAGATACGTTTTGAGAAGGAGAAGAAGAGTTGAAATGAAATGATTCTTCATCATTTTCATCAACAATGGATGAGATGAGGATGGATGATTTATAAGGGTGGAAGAGGAGCTAGCTTATTGCCATGATCTGATCTCGACTTTCACTCATAATGAGGAGCTAGGGGATGCATGACTCAATTATGTGAGAGGTAGTGATCAATTGCTAACTCAGGGAAGACTGACACAACATGTCTGAACAATCTAGTCAAAAGCATTCCATAAGGTAATAGTTCTTTAGGTTTGTTTTGAGTCTTTTCCATTCTTTTGAGAATGAAAAATGCTAGATTGTACGGAGTGGAGGTTTCAATGCAATAAAGAATATGACAAAGACAAGCGGAGACATGATCTTGATGACCTCCTAAACAAATGGCATTCTTACGAATGATATCAACCCATGGTTTCATATGAGGTTAAATTTTGCGGGTTAAGATTTCATTTTTATCTACGACAACGGGTTTCTTATTTTTAGTACGAGTGACTTGACCTTGTCGAGGAACTTGAATAAGAGACTTGATGACATTTGGAGAGGGGGGAGTGGTTTTGTAATGACCTTTACTTGGAGCACTCATTGACAAGTAGTCGAGTGACCACATGTCGGTGTGTGACACTTGACCTTTGAAAGGGATTTTCAAGATTTGACCAAATTCCTCGAGAGTGAGAGAGAATGACTTACTTTGTATGACAAAGTTGACCACAAAATGACCCTTAGAGTTATAGTCAAACGAGAGTTGACTATAAAACTCGAGAACAAAATGAGGAACGATTTGTTCATTTATGTTTAACAAATAATCAAAACCAATTAATCCAAACTTAGCATGGATATGACTCATGTTTTCAAAGTTTTGACTTACAACCCTACCCTCATGAAAGTATTGTTTTTAAGTATTGCAATAGTGTTTTGTAGTGGTTGTTTGAATTCATTTGAAATGAGTGGAATGTAGTTATGGGTATTTTGGTGATCTGATCTAGTAATTCGAGGCATTGTCACCTAAAAAGAAAGTTAAAAATAGGGTCATATTTTATAGTCATTTACATGTGGTATTTTGTTCACATTGTTTCTAGTGTGTGCCTAGATGTGACAAATGTGGCGTAACGATTAACTCGGCCTAGAAATAAAAATACTAAAAGTTAACCCAAACGCTCCTTAATTTGATTTTGCTCATCCAAACATGTCGAGAAATACATATGAATTATGTATCTCGAATTCTGTTCATGAGATCATTATGCATGTGTTTAAAAACGTTTTTAGGTTGTATTAACAATGCATGACAACATTTTTATTTAGTTCCTAACGTGAGTAATTTGAAAATAAAATTGGGGTTTTTGTTTGAAATTAATTTTTTGACAAACTCATTAATGTATGTAAATCCTATGTCTAAGGAAAGCATATTAGTTATACATTATATCCTAGTAGTCCTAATTGTACAAAATTGAAAGAAAAATGAAAAATCCCCAATTTTAATTTTTGTGTTCATCATGAACCCTAGACTCAAATTGAAAGAAACTAGATGAAATGACTTACAATTGATGATGTTGGTTCTACCTTCAATTTAAGTTTTAATGGTTGATTTTGAGTTTTTGGGTTGTTTTGTTCGTGTTCGTTGCTGCAATATGAGGAAGGGGGTGTTTGTTTTTTAGTTTTGAAATTTTTTGACTAAGTGTACAAAATATGGTGTCTGCTGGTGGCGGTCCCATATCGATATGGGGGCCGCCCTCAGCGAGGGTTTCTGGACTGAGTTTTGACGAAAATTTTACAAAGAGGAGTGACGTTTAAATTGCATTTCGCGAATTAAAAATGCTTAAAGTACTTCGGATGAAGTATTTAAGTTGTCACGACACGGAATGGAACACGAACTAGAATCGAGACTAGAAGAAGGAGAAGGACTAACACGGTTTATGGAATGTGTTCCATCATTCCTAAACCAAGACGTAGATAGTTAAACGATTCACGTTTAAAGGGTTTAGTAAGGATGTCGGCGATATTTTTGACGGACGACACTTTTTCAATTGAGATATGTCCTTTCTGGACATTATCACAAAGAAAGTGATGATGTATTTCGATGTGTTTAGTACGAGAGTGTTGCACCGGGTTTTTGCTAAGGTCAATCGCACCTTTGTTGTCGCACATGATCAAAACGTCGTCGAGTCGTACATCGTAGTCGATGAGAGCTTGTTTCATCCATAGTGCTCGTTGACATGCCTTTACGGCGCTTACATATTCAGCTTTGGTAGTGGATATAGCAAAAGCGGTTTGTTTCTTCGAGAACCAAAATGTCAAACAACATCCCACGAACGTACAAATACCGCTAGTGCTCTTACGATCCACATAATCTCCCGCATGCTTAAAGACGGCATATACTACAGTTTCTATGCCGGTCCTCTTAGGATACCATAATCCTGAGTGCGTAGTGCCTTTAATGTATCGGAAGATACGCTTAACCGCTTCAAGGTGAGAGGTTTTGGGAGTCTCTTAGAAGCGGGCACAAAGGCAGACACTAAACATGATATCAGGCCTACTTGCCGTTAGGTATAATAAACTACCTATCATGCCTCGATACTTGGTACTATCTACCAACTCACACTCTTCATCTTTCATGAGTTTAGTATCGGAGGACATGGGGGTTTTAATTGGTTTAGAATCTTCTAAGCCAAATTTCTTAAGCATTTCTTTAATATATTTAGATTGATTAAAGAAAATACCATCTTCCATTTGTTTTATTTGTAATCCAAGAAAGAAGTTAAGTTCACCCATCATGCTCATCTCGAACTCGTCATGCATGATTTTGGCAAATTCCTCACACGTGTCTTGACAAGTCAAGCCGAATATAATGTCATCGACATATATTTGAACGATGATGAGATTTGAACTTTTATTCTTAGTAAAAAGAGTGTTATCTACCATTCCCATTTTATATTCATGTTTAATAAGGAAAGTTTTTAATCTATCATACCAAGCTTTGGGTGCTTGTTTAAGACCATATAAAGCTTTTTTTAGTTTATAAACATGATCCATGAAGAACAATTAAATAACATACATAGAAAGAGGAAGAGATGTTGTTTTTGTAAGAGAGAGGGTTGGATGAACACTTAGAGAGAGAAAGTAAACATAAGATAGAAATGCATTATGATGTGTGAAAAATGAATAACCAACCACCTCTCCAAAGCATAGAGAGGTGTATAAATACTTACATGTGGACATGGCTTTAGGCCCTTCATTGGTTTGTCCGATGGGCCTTTAGCTAACTTAGCCTAGTAGTTTCCAAAAATAAACTTAACGAGCTAATTTCAATTATCATGAAGTGACCGACACTTTCCATGTTCCTAACCAATCTCCACCCCTAAGGGAGGTCACTCCATTTTTAACAAAAACTTAAACCTAGCATACTATGATTTTATCTTTAGTCTTGAGCTCTAGTCTTTAACTTCAATCATTAACTTTTGATTTGATGTAGTGATCATTGACTTTAGGCTTGAGCTTGTTCCTTTATCTTGACTTTAATGTGAAAAAAATAAAAAAAAAAAATAAAAACAAAAAAAACAAAAAAGAAAAGAAAAATAAAAAAAAAATAAAATAAAAAAAAAAAAAAAAAATGGTATTCTTTAAACACTTGAGATCAATCAACCAAGTATAATCTCGATTTGCCATCTTGTAAACTTTGCCATCTTGTAAACTTCTGGACCGACATGCTCATACCTTTCTTGATATGTTATCTTGAAAAGCTTTAATATTGCATCTTTCTTGAGGTTCTTTAACTATAACACTTTGTCACTTCGAGAAAGACGTTCGGTATCAGAGTGACGAAAACTTCTTTGAAATTCTTTGAATTTAATACTTTTTGTCACGTCAAGAAAGACGTACGGCATCAGAGGTAGCGTGAAGTCTTGAAACCATTGTACTTAAGCTTTCATGATTCTTTATGTTAGCCCGGTCGGGTATGAGCATGTTGGCTATAACATCGTTGTAGACAGCTGGAATCAGGTACCTTTCCACCTCTCCATCTTTAAGTATTTTACTTTAAAACAGTTAGCAAAAAGAAGGGGGAAGAATATGGGCTTTGTGATACGCCCATGCTTTGGTGGAGTAACCCTTCAAATCCGTGAGGATCGACCATGGATCAGGAGATTCAATTTAAGAAGAATCCTCCTTGATATGATTTAAACAGCTTGAAGTGTAGAACCTTTCAACATATATGCATTAATTCATCAAACTCAGCACGACTCATTACCAAACGACTCAAAGCAACAGCACGATAAGATGAACCATGAGTTTACTATCTGACCGATTAAAATAGAAAAATTGATTTGAAAAATTCAATCTACGTGTCACTTTCTAAAGTGGATTTGTGACACAAATCAAAGTGTTAACTTTTTCAAAATTCATCATCAATCGTCAATATCATACCCTGTGAACAAGTATGTTCCTTATAGAATCCACCATCGTTTCTTTCCAGTTGTCGCAAGTTTGATTCATATAGAAATCTCACAAAGTCGCCTACCATAGCTTGTTTTGTATGTTGGCTCCATCAGAATTCCATCTTAATTGTGAGTAATATCACTCGAATGTTCCTGCAAAATCACATGGATAATCATAAGGACTTTAATATATATCTTGTTTATTCATATTGTGTGACTTAGGCAAGCATAATTTTGACATGAGTCCTAATGAAATTTAAAATGATCCTCTTTTGGGTCTAGACTCAATAGTGCACTTTGGGTTTAGGATCGAGGCTGGATCAGACTGCCAAACCTTTTTAATATTCAAACTAACTCGGGGTTAGAAAGTCGATAAGAAATGCTGTTAAACTTTTGTGAAAATGAAAACAGAGTCTGTGAGAGACTTGAGTGGCTAGGAGGTTGTGCATAGCAGTCCACTCTGATTCCAAGACTGTCAATGTCAGACAACAACATAGTGTTTCCCGACATTTATGTATTACCTCCGGTTTTTGCCCTAAGTGTATGGAGGGCTTGCTTTCTTTCACCCTTTATCCTTACATTCTTTTATCATTCTTCAACCCCTTCAATACTTACCGAGAACTCATCACTAACACCTTGTTTAGGTTAAACCATGCAAGCTCCATCTCAGTCGGCCCTTATTCCCGATTCCTCAATTTTTCTCCATTTGTACATACCTAAGGACTTTACACTAACTAGTTGATATCCTCCGGGTAAGATCCTCCTGTTTTGGCTGATCAATAGGATTTGTCTACCTATTCCAAACCTCCTTATAACTCCAAAAATTTAAGTACATGGTCGTCTTTTTTTTGGGTATTCCATAATACCAAAAACAATTACAAATTTCAATCAACGTGTTTGATATATATATCAGAAAGATTACACTTTGAGAGTTTTTCAATTATCAACTAAAACTCTCCCCTTAACATGCCATCCTAATCGTAGTTCATGCTAAGTGTAGAGTGCCAAAAAAAATAATTTTTTTTTAGGAGTCCATTTTATAAATCACATTTTAGTACAATCTAGATGCAGTTTTAAATCACATTTTCTCCCCTTATCCAAAATGTTAATCCCTTTATATTTTTGATAGCATTGATAAACGTTCGGATAAAATGTTACATAATATCCTAAAACAATGAAACATTTTAATTCTCCCCTCAAAATTATGAGGGAATTATATGATGTTTGAGTATGTTAATTTGAAAAATTTTTGAATTACTAAGAAATTCTTAAAAATTCATCTCAAGACACTAATATCCTAATTTTAAGTCTACACTACACATTTATAATATTCACAAGAGTTATTATTACGAGGTTTAGACCTAATGATGAAAACAACATATGATAAATCCATATGGTTCTTTGTATCAGCCGAGGTCTCCTTCGTAACAATCTCCCACCAAAGAACTTTTTCTATCTAAGCTCCTCATTAACCTTCTTTCTTTCAAGAAGTTGTCCACTCTGATCTTTCTCTACCAAGCACGCATCGCATTGCTTCAATTTTCTTTCCAAGTTACAAAGGTCTATGCTTTAAACTCGAGTATGAAACAGAGTCAGATACCTATAAGCTTGATCTGTGTGAGTTGTGATGTCCTGTGATGATTGTTTGTCTAGCTTCCCCCTAAACCAGTAAATCTTTCATTGTAGATCAGAACTTTCTTGGAAGCCGCATCAAGCAGTCTTGATGTATAAAGCCCCAGATATCCGAAGTACACACTTAACCCTTTCAAGAATTTGATATCGCAACACCAAAGACAATAAGTCCCTGGATTTGACCGCATTTCTCCTTCAGGATGTTTATATATAAATTGAAACACCATAGTCAACTAAGTCCCGGATGTAGACAATTAAATCCCTATGTGTACCTCTTTTATCAAATATTTCTACTCGTTTTAAGAATACGCTTAGAGATTGACTGGTCAGGTAAAACATTAATTGAATCAGACAGAGCTCTTGTTACGTTTTAAATAATTATACTCCCCATACTTCCCCTAGGGACTCAAATGATGCATACTGACTAATGACGAGATGACTCTTCCACCATGTTATTGAAATAGTGCACCCGAAAGAAACAAAGAAAGGCCTAAAATTTAAAGAAGGTGACTTCAAAAGAAGGCCATGGACTCTATCAAGTATACATCTACTCCTTCCCCTTGCTAGTTTCGATACCTCGAAATCAGCAAAACCTTGTATGCACACATACTTGAGACCGTGTTTGAGGTATAACTAAGCTTAGATCTAACCCGTGAGAATCGACTTCAAGGCTACTAAAACTAGTTGATTATTTCCAAACAATCCGAAGCCTTTTACAACTATGAGGTGTTGGCAATATTGATCGAATGTCGTTTAAAGCCTATACTCACTAGGTCTCATATTTCAAATAAGTCCCTAAAGTTTGAAACACAAGCTTGCGTAGTTAAAATCCATTAACTCCCCTTAAATTGTGATCCGTCATTATTAAAAACTTTATCTGTTTATTTCGTGAATTAATTTGAAAGACTGTTTTAAAAGATTATTTGATGAAAATTGCTCCCCCTCAAATAATGACCTATTTTCTATTTAAAGAGCTGTAGTCATTGTTTGAGTGGTCGAATTGTCTTTGAAAAAAAAATTGTGATTACTGAAAACACTGATTCATTGTGAAGACAACTTTTTACCAATAAAAATAAGATTTCTCTTATTTTGACAAATAAACGTACTGACACGTACACCTATTGTATATAGGAAGCACGAGTTGTGTTACAAAGTAAACATAAGCCTTTGCATGGTCATTAAGTAGACCATGCCCGAGAATAAATTCCTGTTGAGAGGTCAAGTTTTTTTTAAATACTTGCCTTTAAGATGATGACCAGGTTGCTATCTGAAATAATAGCAAGTCATTTGGCATGTTTTGAAAACATTTGAAACTTCTGCTCGAACTTCATTTACAGCCTCGTATCATTATTAAATGACATTTCTAAGACCGTAAATGTTATCGATTTTCAGAAGACATGCCATAATTACCTCTTTTTGTATTTTTCTCATTTTTTAATTTTTTCTTTGGTTTTATATATATTTTATATTTTTGTATTTTGTTTTTTATAAAAGTTTTCTGAAAATGAAAAATCTTTTTGGTTTTTATGGTTTATAATATATTTACATATTATACAGGATATTTGAATAGGTACCACCATTATTCTTCAGCTTCATCTGCCAATAGTTTTAGGGTCTCCGGCGTAAAACTTCGCATTACGTTTTGATAAGAAATTCAATTCTTTCTCTGCAAAGTGCTTTAGTGAAGATGTCCGCCAGCTGATACTTCGTATTGACAAAGTAAAGCTCTACTACTCCGTTCTCAACTTGCTCTTTTATGAAGTGGAATCTGATGTCAATATGTTTTGATCGAGAATGTTGAACGTTGTTGCAGCATAAGGCAATAGCGCTTTTGTTATCACAGTACATTGGAATTTTATTGAATCTAAGGCCATAGTCGGTAAGCTGTGATCTCATCCAAAGGACTTGAGCACAACAGCCGGACAAAGCTATATATTCAGCTTCCGTACTGGATATCGCAGCGCTTTTCTGCCTTTTTGATGACCATCTAACAAGTCTGTCTCCCAATAATTGCATACATCCAGATGTACTTCGTCTAGTATCTTGGCAACCCGCGTAATCAGCATCTGCATAAGCTGTTAGAGCAATAGAAGAATCCTTTGGATACCAGAGTCCCCTATTAACAGTTCCTCTTAGGTATTTAAAGATTCTTTTTACAGCATGTAAGTGCTTTTCGGTAGGCTTTGCCTGATACCGGGCACACATGCATATAGCAAATGTTAGGTCTGGTCTACTGGCTGTGAGATACATAAGGGTGCCCACCATTCCACGATAGTGTGTAGGGTCAACGGATTTCCCTTGTATATCTTCATCCAGTTTGGATTTCTCCACCATGGGAGTATCCACGGGGTCACTAGATTCCATACCATATTTTTTCAATGATTCTAGAGCATATTTAGACTGGTTAATAAAGATGCCTCTATGACTTTGTGAAATTTATAGTTCAGAAAAAATGATATTTTGCCCATCATTGACATCTTAAACTTTAAACACATTATTTTTGAAAATTAGTCACATAGTTCAGGTGTAGTAGACGCAAAAATTATATCATCAACATAGATTTATACCAGAAGAATATATTTGCCTTGTCTTCTAATGAACAATGTGGAATCCACGGTTCCTTTATAGAATTCCTGAGAGAGTAGAAATTTCGACAATAGCTTATACCATGCGCGAGGAGTTTGTTTCAACCCATAAAGAGCCTTCTTAAGCTTATACACATGATTTGGATTGTCTTGATCTACAAACCCGTTCGGTTGGCTGACATAAACTTCTTCGCGTAGAATGTCATTCAAGAATGCCGTCTTTATATCCATTTGGTAGATGATCATATTTATGTGAGCAACATAAGCGAGGAAAATTCAAATAGCATCAATTCTAGCCACTTGAGCAAAGGATTCCTCAAAATTAATTCCCTCTTCTTGACGGTAACCACGAGCAACCAAACGAGCCTTGTTCTTTAAAATTCCTCCTAATTCATCAAGTTTCACCTTGTAGATCCATTTTAAAGTAATAACCATCACTTTATCTGGACGAGGAACGAGTTCCCAGACTTTAAGACGTTCAAATTCATCCAGCTCCTCTTGTGTTGCTTCAATCCAACATGCTTGAGTTAATGCGTCTTTATAGTTCTTTGGTTCAACTGATGTGAGAAAGGCATCGTAGTAACAAAATAAGGCTTGTTCATAAAGTTGGAGTCTTGTGGAAAAAGGTCTTTCGAGTTCACCGATGATGTTGTCTAAAGGATGATCCTTGGTCCATTTGGTAACGTGTTCTGAGTTAGGAGTGGCAGTATGCACAACGGTAGGAGTAACATCCAAAGAAGAAGATGCTTCAGAATCGTTTTTTGGAATTAAAATACCAAAGAACAGAACGTTATTCTTGTGTGCAACATCTAAGTCATGATTGTCTTCTTCATCATCATAGGAATGATAGGAGATTGAGGTTTCGGGGTGTAGTTTGTGAGAGTTACTAGGTGAATGGTGCACCTTGGTCAATAATTGTTAAGGAAGGTGAACCGGTTGATGCAGCGGGTTCTGGAGCTACTACTTCATTAATTAGAGCAATGACTTCAGGGGCTGGGTGATCAACACTAGGTGGAGGAGTGAGTAATTCATCAAACAGTGGTTGAAACAAAATATCATAATCCGTTCTTGAAGGTGGTATAAACGGTGTTGAAGGAGGAGGGTTTGACACGAGTCCTGAACTGATTGTTGCGGGAGTCATTTCATGAAGTGTGGGTCCTGAACTGCTGTGTTTAAAATCCATCGCTGTAAGCTCATCAAAATCTACATGAATTGTTTTGATGATTCGTCTGGATGGTCGGTTGTAAATTCAAAATGCTTTCTTTGTGGGTGCATAGCCAATGAAAATACCAATATCAGCCTTCGGTTGTAACTTGCCCAAGTTCTCACTATCATTTATCGGATAGCAGAGTGCACCAAATACATGGAAAAACAATAAATCGAGAAGTTTGTCATGTAAAAGCTCATATGGTGTTTTTCTGTGACGAAGAAGTATGATGGAACGATTTTGGGTGTAACATGCGGTAGCAACTGATTCTGCCCATAAGAATAACGGAGCTTTTGCATAAATCAACATTGTGCAAGCAGCTTCAATTAGCGTACGATTACGTCTTTCAACGACACCATTTTGCTATGGAAAGCGAGCAACAGATGTTTCATGAGAGATGCCAACCTTCTCATAATATTCACGCAAAGTCTGATTAACAAATTCAGTTCCATTATATGTTCTGATTCTTCGGACAGGTACTTTAAGCCGCACTTGGATCATCTTGAGAAACTTAATTATGAAATTTAGAGCTTCATCTTTTGACCTTAAGCATTTTACCCATGTAAATTGAGAGTAATCATTGACAATGACGAGGATGTACTTATTTCCATTAACACTTGCGACACGCATTGGTCCACAAAGATCCATGTGCAAGAGATAGAGTTTTTCTTAGTTGGTGTCTTCAGATTTAGGTTTGTGGGGTTTCTTCTTGCTTTTGCCCATTGCACAAGCAGAATACAGATGGTCCTTTTCAAATTTTAGCTTAGGGAGACCTCGAACAAGACCGTGTCTAGCTAAATGGTTGATTGCACCAAAGTTCAGATGAGATAGACGTCGGTGCCATAGCTAGGACTTAGTCTTTGAGGCCTTTGACAAGAGAAATATAGGAGAGGACGCCATCATATCTCCAAGAGACAGAGTATACAGATTGTTGCCTCGAGATCCAGTCAATAGATCAACACCTTCTAGATTACGAATGAAGCAGGTGTGTTGATGAAAAGCAACTTGAAGGTTCAAATCACAGAATTGCCCAACGGAGAATAAGTTGTGTCCAAGTCCTTCCACATAGTAAACCCTTAAAATCATAACATTCCTAATTTGATAATCACCATATCCCAATATCTTTGCCACGTGATCATTTCCGAATTTGACAGTACCTAAAAATTTGTTGACAAAATTGGTGAGTTGAGAGCGATCTCCGGTCATATGCTTGGAGCAGCCAGAGTCCAAATACCAGAGAACAATTTGGATGACCTGTATTCATCAAGAGAGGAAGATGAAACATCGGAAACTATGGATCCCTAAGATTTAATGGGTTCTTTTTTGTTAGCAGATAAAGATTTAATATTCTTAGGTTTGCTAACGGGAACATTAGTTTTAGATTTCTTAGGTTTCCTTGAGTAAACCAATGTTACCACATGCTTAGGTATATGTTGGATCCCTTACTGAATAGATCTTGAACCTTTAGCTTGCAAAGGTTTGTTACTTTAGATAAATCCAAAGCAACAATAATGAAACACTGATTAAACATTATTGATTATGCGGAAACTAATCAACAATGCTAAGAAGAACAATATTAAGCAAACACAAGAGATCTTCTATCAAACTCACACTTTATATTATAACTTGAATCTTCCTTGATTACAAACTATGATTGCTAATTGATCTCTATAGATCTATATATTCTTACTATGCCTAGGGTTCCTTTTATACACCAAGGAAACCCTAATGGGCTTTACAAAACGCGTATAGAGATAATGCATATCCTTTCCTAAGATATCTCATGCATATCTCTAACACTAACTTCTGCATAAGCAGACTTAACTAATACATAGCCAGTACTAACTATGCTAACTCTTCTACCAGTACTAACATGTGTACTAGCAGAACTAACTGTATTACTAACAAAATTAAGTCTAGAATACTTAATTCCCAACAATTTGACATTAGACTAGCACCATTTACAGTTGTTTTTGTGTGAGCAGTATTAACTTGTATGACAGTATTAAGTGATACTAGTCTAGACTTCATTAGTACTGCTCTTGGAACCATGTTCTTTTTAGGGCATGGGTAAATCTTTTTGGCAAAATTCTGATGATTCACCCTTTGAGTATAGTTCTAAACTGGTTTTGCCATCTTTTGATAGTTATTAACCTATCTCAGATGGTTATCACAATCATACTGCAGGTGATTAAAACTTCCACACACATAGCAAGCTTTGTTAATCATCTCAAAATTACTCCCTAATCTTTGAGCCATCATATAATTCTAGTTTCTTTGGTTTCCTCTTGGACTATGTATGTTCAGCCTGTTTTGATCACTTTGTTTAACAGTTTTTTTCCTAGGAGATTTTACTTGCTCTTTAGATTTAACAAACTCTATTTTAGCAAATCTAGGTTTAAGAGTTTTTTTGTCTATCTTAGGCTTTGACTCAGCTTCATCCTCACTATCTTATTTCCAATCTTTAATAAGTGGGGCACCGAAGTTCTTCCTAACAACATTAGGCTTGTCTGCACTAGCTTTAGCTTTGCTAGTCTCAATTATAGGCTTCTTAACTGTAGGCTCACTAACTATAGGCTCATTCACAAACTCTTCTAGACCAGAAAATGACAAATTAGGTTATGGAGGC
>BQNB010106641.1:0-16784 GCA_026074375.1 Tanacetum coccineum | reverse complement strand
TTACTTTTATTTTTGCTACTTTAGTCACTTTTAGTTCTCATAAGAGCATTTGGTGTGCACAAGTTATAAGGCAAGTTATAGCCTTATGGCTCCACTTAACACCCAATCTCATGTCTTAATTTTCTTTTCTTTTTTGTATTTGTGTTTTATTAGGTTAAGTGTGGCCATGGGTGTCTTATAACTTGAGTGATGGAGATAGGGTATTTTTTTAGATTAACTTAGAAGTTTTGAGTTACAGAAGATGAGAAGTGCGCTGAGATGACATCACTTTTCATTGATATAAAACGCAAATGGGCGCCTAGTTATCTAAGTATTAAGACTTTGGCTTCGGTTAGAGATGGTTTACGTGGCTTAGGTGAACGGCTAATATGATTTATGTAGAATGTGGGTGTGTATAATGAGCGGTGCTTTACAAAGTAAAGTAGGGTTGAGCAAAACCAACCAAAAACCGAACTGAACCGACAAACCAAGCCTAGCCGAACTGACCGAAACCGAACCGACCATTTTTTGTTTTGTATATTTATGGTTTTCGGTTTCGGTTTTGCTCGGTTCGGGTTAAAAATAAGAAAAATACGCCTAAACTATCTATTTGGTTTGGTTTTGCTCGGTTCAACTCGGTTTCGGTTTTGTTCGGTTCATTTCGGTTCATGTTTTTCTCAAAGTCGGTTTTCGGTTCGGTTTGGTTTTCGTCGATTCAGTTTGGTTTTAAACCGATGCTCAACCTGATTTGGCTTGGGGTGTTCGTGGACGGTTGGTTAGCCAGAGTTTTGAGTTTTTTATTTTCTTGCACCTTAATCGAAACCGAAAACACCGGTTAACCGAATTTTACGTGTTTCTTAGATTCAACTAATATATCCCTAGTAAGTTTCCTAATTGTTAACGGTACGTCGAAAAGATTTTTTCAATCATGTCGCTATGTGAATTGTGGAGTAAAAGATTTTTCAATCATTGATAACGGGTTTGGAGGGGTATGGCCGGGTCAAGCCGGTTATAGCCGGTCTTGTCGGGGTCTGGACGAGTATGGCCGGGTCTGGCCGGATATGGCAGTGTCTGACCAGTTCTGGCCTGGTCTGGCCGGTTATGACTGGGTCTGACCGGTTATGACCGGGTCTAGGTAGGTCTTGGCTGGTTATGACCAGATATGGCAGGGTTTAGCCGGTTATGACCGGATTGATACGAACCCATCCCATACTAGGCTCGTACTGGTTCATAAGCTAGGTGTAGAACTTACTACAAAAAGCTAGCTCAAAGGAGGAGGGGACACATAGGCTTTATAAACCATTAACCAATCCCATAGTTGGCTGATGTGGGATCGTAACAATACCTCACCCTTGAAGAACCAACGTCCTCGTTGGTCACGGCTATGTTGGTCACGGTTGGTACCCCCTCTTTTGGGTAAAAGCCACCACTCCATAGGCCACAACTCCGAGCTCGTTGGTCATGGCTATGTTGGTTACGGTTGACACCCTTCTTTTTTTCGGGTCCAGGCCACCACTCCATCGGTTACCACTCTGAGTGTTGGTGCCTCAAAAGGTAAGGCTAGCTCTGATACGAAATGATACGAACCCATCCCATACTAGGCTCGTACCGGTTCATAAGCTAGGTGTAGAACTTACTCCAAAAAGCTAGCTCAAAGGAGGAGGGGACACCTAGGCTTTATAAACCATCAACCAATCCCATACTTGGCCGATGTGGGATCATAACAATACCCCACCCTTGAAGAACCAACATCCTCGTTGGTTACGGCTATGTTGGTCACGGTTGGTACCCCTCTTTTGGGTCCAAGCCACCACTCCATAGGCCACCACTCTGAGCTCGTTGGTTACGGCTATGTTGGCATCCTTCTTTTTTCGGGTCTAAGCCACCACTCCATAGGCTACCACTCCGAGTGTTGGAACCTCGAAAGGTAAGGCTAGCTCTGATACCAATTGATACGAACCCATCCCATACTAGGCTCGTACTGGTTCATAAGCTAGGTGTAGAACTCACTCCAAAAAGCTAGCTCAAAGGAGGAGGGGACACCTAGGCTTAAGAACCAACAACCAATCCCATACTTGGCCGATAACATGGTTATGGCCGGATCTTGGTAGGATATGGCCGGGTCTGGCTGGTTATGACCAGGTTTAGCCGGGTCTTGTTCGGGTCTAGCTGGTTATGACCGGTTATGGCCGGGTCTTGACTGGATATGGCTGTGTCTTGGCTGTTTGAGATAATGTTTTTGATCTTGTTAACATGATCAAACTTTTATATCTGGCAATCAAAGTTGTAATTTGTGTATGAATGTTATATCAGATTTGCGTCCATACCTAACACTAATTTTGTACTCGGATGTTGCAGCGTGGTACCCCTTCATCTAGAAGTTCCAGAAGTGGTGATCATCAATGTCGTAGGCGTGATTCACCAGAATATGATTGGCGTGACGGTAAAGTGGTCTCAAGGAAATATAGTGATGAGCCATCACCTCGTCATGGAAGATATGAAAGTTCAAGGAGAACTCCTGGTATAGCTCAAGTTTAATTAGATTCTAAAAGTCAAAAGTTTAGGGGAAAATTCATCAAAATAGACATTTTTACAACTGGTGGCTATTTTGGTAGAAGCTACTTTGCCCTAACTAAAGGTTAACCATACCTCCCTTGTTGATCAGAAAAGCTGTTATATGCCTAACTGGTGTTTGGAATAAAGGTTTAAACAGATGGTGTGTATCTAGGTTGTGAAAACCTTTGCTTCATAAGCTTTTCTATCTTCCGTTATAATAATGTATTCCTGTTTGGTAGTAAATGAAATGATCATTAATTTGGATGGTTATGGATTAAAGGAGTGTTTGGGTTTGAAGATTGGGATAAACTCTTAAACTCTCTTTTCTCAGGAATGTGTATCTTGCGTATAGTTATGTTTATGTAGTCATTTGATAGTAAATACCATAAGGATAGTTATGCTATGATCGGATAAAAATAATGGAAAGATGACAGATTGTAGATTGTCATGAAGGAAATCTGCTGGTTTGAAGATTGTTATTTGTGGTGTTAATGGTTACGCAGATGTAGGTATCTTGATAGTGAAGCTCTTGAGTCTTCATTGGTTAGTTTGCAGCTGAATAGTTTCCTGAAGGCTCTTTCCGTATTCTCAAGGTTCGAACTTGAGTAAGTGTTAACGTGTTGGTCCAAATAGATATATTTTGGATGGTGAAGGGGCCGGATTGAGCCAGGGAAAATCATCTGTTAGTGTTAACAGGTTCCAAAAACAGTCAGTACAAACCAACACTAGTACAGATGACTATTTCGACCCATTTTACTTATGATTGGTAAATAAAATAGTAACATGAAGAAAAAAACGGTGCCCAGTACATAAAACCTCCCAAATCAAATTATTTGGAACATTTGTACTCGTAATTAACAAACTGACTAATTGATGGAAAGTACCAAAAAAATTATATAATTTTTTTTCTATATTTTACAGAGCTGCAACTCGGGATGGCAATGGGTCGGGTTTTAGTGAACCCGTACCCGCACCCGTTTATAATTTTTAAACCCGTATCCGCCCCAATCCCCGATGGATACCCGGTTAGTATTATCCATCGGTTTTTCGGGTTTACCCGCGGGTTTCGGTTATCCGCATTTGAAAATTCGTTGGACATGAACAATGTAAGAAAAATATGATTTTGTTCATGGACAGTGTAAAAGATATGCCTAAATATGAAGTGCGAAAATGATCAAATAATGAATACACATTTACACTCTCATTACTATTGTAATGATTTCAAGCTAAATAATTATGTATACAAGTTCAATGGATAATTAAATGATTAAATAAACAAACAATTAATGCATTAAAAATAAAATAAAAAAGATAAAAGATGAACCTTGAGATATAAACTCCGAAGATGAAATAACAGATACGGAAAATTAAAGAGGCAGGCGTGACTAATTGTTTGTAATTACCAAGATATGGTTGGTAAAAATAACTTTTAGAATACGGGTAGTCAAATATTTTGTACAATGCTAGGACCCCAAATTGGCCTTATACAAAAATGGCAATAAAAACGGGTGCGGTTTCGGGTAAATGGGTACGGGTATGAATACAGGTAAACAGGGCGGGTATTACCAGAACCCGCAACCGAACCCGTACCCGGGAAAAAAATAATATTTCTATCCGAACCCGTATCCAAACCTGCCAACCCGTCCCCGAACCCGACCCCAACCGGTTCGGGTTTCGGTTTTCCCCATCGGTTTCGGGTGCTTTTGCCATCCCTAGCTGCAACAAGCCCCTTGGAGCTGTTTTTCTTGCTACATCGACCCATATAAAATGGTTCAGGTTAAGTTATGTTAAAATAATATAAATTCCTAAGAAACGAATACTCGGGTTTTTGGGCAGTACACACTTCCACATGATTAATAGTTGCAGCCGAAAAGCATGCCTGCAACAATTCATCTCCCACAGAAACATTTTTCATTGACTTTTTGACTTATGGCTTTGACTTTGACTTTTCTTTCACGCTCTTTCTGTTCTCGTGCTCAGTTTTGTCGTTTTGGCTTCTATTTTTGTCCTTTTCTTAGATATCCGTTTCCTGCACAATACAAATGCAAAACTTACAAATACAATGTATTTTTGGTACGTTTTTAGTCATTTAAGTCCGGTTTTAGTGGTCAAAGGTATGTGTATTTAAACACATACCATGGCCAAAAGTGTTAATAAATGTGACCATATGGTGTTTAAAGTGAAGTAAAAGTGTATTTTGTGTGACAATTGTTCATCCAATGGCCACATGAATTTTATGTTTGTGTGGCCTTTTGTAATATTTGGTCACACAAATCATGTTTGTTTTGGGTATTTAGTCACATACAATTAAGCATAAAGTGACCAAAAGTGTTAGGCCAATTCAGTGCCTAATTGTCTCTGCCTAGATTTAAATAGAAATTAGGCTAAGTGTAAATTGATCGTTGAGTTCATAGCATCAGCGATCAATAAAATATCGCTGAGTGCAAAGCATCAGCGATGTATGTAATACCGCTGAGTTCAAAGCATCAGCGATGTATGTAATACCGTTAAGTGCAAAGCATCAGCGATGTATGTAAAATTGCTGAGTACAAAGCATCAGCGATGTATGTAATACAGAGTGCAAAACATCATCGATGTGTTTAAGACCGCTAAGTGCAAAGCATTAGCGACATATGTAAACCCGCTGAGTGCAAAGCATCAACAACATATGTTAACCAGGTGAGTGCAAAGCATTAGCAATCGATAAAGGACTCGCTGAGTGCAAAGCCTCAGCGAGCAACCACAGGTATTCATGTCAGATACATCGTCAAGGAAGTGAAAGATTACTTGAAGACATACTCGTCAGCTGGGATGGAAAGTACCTGATAGGTAGAAGGAATACACTGCTGGTTCTAATGAAAGTCAGAGGTGGCAATACTCTGACTATCTGTTGCCCTTTCAGATGAAAAAAAAGTTAAACTAAGGTGGATTATACAAAGTGTTTGAGCCGGAAATTTGATAAAGCATGTGAAGAATAAATAGGCTTTATGAATTAAACAAATGGTAAAGTATGGGTTAGTGGAATACTTTTTGGAGAACATGCAAAAAGCAAGTGTGGATCCAACCACTTGCTTTTGACACCCGTGACTTCCACTACATCTAAAACACTATAAATAGAACCTGTATTAGGAAGTAGAAGATATCGATTTCATTGTTGTTTGCATTAGATTATCTTTTACTCCCTTTAAGGAACTTATAAAGATAGTAGACTGTTACACAGTTATAATATACAAGTTCACTTGTAGACTTGAAACGAATATCAAGTTTGCTTGTCAAAGGGTAACTTACATTGTCATTCAACGTGTGCGATCCATAGCACATTGTAATTCTTTGTTAATAGTAATAAAGTTTTACACATTTGAAAAATATTTATTTGTGTTATTTACTACTTACTAAGTGTTATGATTCTTGTAGACGTATACATTGGGACTTACAATTGGTATCAGAGCAGTTTGATTTATAAAACCTTTTAGAAACTGTTCTTTGTTTTAAAAAAATCAAGATCTAATCATGTCTGGAACCATACCACCTATCCCACCACCATTGGTTGGTGATACTAGTATCCTAGTAACAGAGTAGATGATTTTACTACTGACAACATCAACACCACCACTACTAACAATGTAGCTCAGAGTGTTGTTGATGAAAACCTTCCTTAACTTCTTGAGAGTATAGAAGGTTCTCATGTCACAAATGTCCCTAAATTTAATACAGAGGATTTCTCAAATTGGAAAGATAGGTTCTTGGTTTACCTTGATGGTCTTGAACCCTATCTCTTGGAAATTCTACAAAATGGACCTTTTGTGCCTATGTCAGCATTGTCTACCACTTTAAACCCTCTTCTTAAACCTTAGAACCAGTGGTCACGGGCTGATAGACGTCTTGCCAATCAAGATAAGAGATTAAAAAGTATCCTTATTTCTTGTTTGCCAAAAGATGTAATGAAATCTGTCAACAAATGCACCACTGCCAAGGCCATATGAACTAATTTAATTCTGACCCATGAGGGACCATCCGATATAAGGGATACCAAGATTGTAGCCTTAAGACTCAAATTCAATGCTTTTAAAGCACTTGAAGGAGAGAAAGTGAATGGAACATTCACAAGGCTAAAATGCTTGTTAAATGATCTTGAAAACAATGGTGTGTCCATTCCTCAAGCTAAAGTTAATGCCACATTTGTTAACAGCCTGCCAAGAAAATGGCTGAGTATGAATCAAACTCAAAGGGCCAATAACTCTATAAAAAATTATACTTTGGCTGCTTTGTATGGCAAATACAACTATGAGGAAGGCCTAATTGATCAAATCTATGAATTAGAGACAAATAGATTTACCATTCAGGCCCCTAAGACAAAAGCTTTGATTTCTAATCTTCAAATGCAGGATAGTGACTCTGATGTTGAAGAAGGCCAAAGGAGCAACAGTGAATTTTTAGCTGATTTAAATGCTGAGTTTTAAGAAAGAGCTCTTCTGGCAAATTAAAAGAGGTTCTACAAAAGGCCTGGAAGAGTGGGGTCTGTAAAGAAACCCTTGGATAGATCAAATGAAACCTTCTTTTCATGTGGAAAACTTGGGCATTTTCAAAAAGAGTGTCCTTCAAACAAAATATACACACTTTCATTCCCTTCAACATACAAACCTTACAACAAATCTAAATTTCACACAAACTTAACACCTCAACAAAGTCACATCAATACTGATAAAAATCAAAAGGACTACAGAGTCAAATACAAAGGACTCAAGGCAGAAATTGCAGTCCTCGGAAAGAAGATTGATGCTATGACTAAAGGAAAGAGTGAAAAAGGGTTAGTTGCTGATTCATTCGATTGGGATGAAGAATCAGTGTCCTCTGATGATGATGTCATTAAAGTCAAAGCACTAATGGCTATCACTGAAGATGAGCTATCTGTTGGAAGGGCCGATGCTAGATCAGGTCAATGGGTTGAAATCACCATGAAAAAGGTACAAAATCTTCTTTCTATGACTGATAGTGATGAAAGAAAACATGTTCTTGACTATACTCATGTTGATCTCCACTATGTGGAAGATCAGAGGAAAAACTTGCTTGGCAAGTTCAACTCTCTTAATCAAGAGTTATCCTTATGTAAGTCTGAACTAAATGACCTTAGAAATACAAAGACCCTCAATCTTTCCCTTTAAAATGAGATCACCAAACTAAGTTTGGAAAATGAATCCCTGAAGGATGAAATCTCTGACCTTAAAAAGGTCTTTGAGAAATGAACATGTAGCAGAGTCACCCTTGACCAACTCCTCTCTGAACAAATTCCTGGAAATATTGTCAGAACCCTTAGAGGACAAGGAAAAAGAAAAGAAAAAATTTCCCCTAGGGAAATTGTCTTCAGTAAGTCAAAAGCCTCTAAGACAGTCCTAGAGATCACTTCTGACTCAGAAACAGAACAAAGACCTTTGCCTCCTCTTCCAAAACTCACAAGGGCTGAACCAGCAAATAGTTTAAAAAGTCCATTTTTAACCAACTTAACCTTAACCAAGACTGTCCCAAAAAAGAAACATCTTACATCTGAAAAGGTATCAACTGTTAGGGGAAATATTAGGTCCAAACCACCATCTATATCTGAGTCATATCTTGACAAGAATAGTGACTTGACCACTAAGAAACTTCTTCTCACCCTGATGGAAGAGGTAAAAGGACTTAAAGAACACATTAAGCTTCCCATAGATACCTCTCCATCTGAGTCATAATCAAGTAGGTCTAAATCAGCAGTAGGGAAACAAAGACCATGGTTTGGACCATGTAAACATTGTGGGTTCAAAAATCACCTCTCAGAGGATTGTTACTTGAAACCAACATGTTCCACATGTGGTTCAAATGAACATTTAACCAAAGAACACCCTGAACTCATTGCAGTTCAAAGAACTCTGACCAAGCTCAAAGCTCAGTCATCTCAAGGGTCAGCAAGGAAAGTGAAAAAAATTCCAAAGCTATATATTCCTTGCAAATACTGTGGATTCAATAACCATCACTTTGATGAGTGTGAATTTTACCCTGGGTGTGATCACTGTGGTAGCATTGCCCATTAAACACCTGACTATGTCAAATGGACACCAATAAGAAAACCAAGGATTGCTAATCAGCAATCCTCTAAACCCACTGAAAAGTGGGTTCACAAAAGAAACTAATTTGTTTCAATATGTTTGTGTGAGATTACTTAAAAAGATCTATATGGTATCTAGATAGCGGTTGTTCTAGACACATGACAGGAGTTAAACAATATCTGCACAGATATTCAAGGAAGCTGGGTCCTAAAGTGGTATTTGGAGATGACTCTTTAGGTGACACTGAAGGATATGGCTCAGTGAACTGCAATGGAATCACTTTCACACGAGTTGCCTATGTGAATGGTCTGAAACATAACTTGATTAGCATCAGTCAGCTGTGTGATGCTTATTTCAAAGTTTTGTTTACAAAGACTCAGGGAACCATATTCAATGAAAACAATGAAGTTGTCATCATTGCTCCAAGAAGAAGAGATGTCTATGTCATTGATATGTCATCTTACAATCAAGAGAGCAATGCATGTTTCTTTACCAAAACCTCCACTAGTGTTAATTGGCTCTGGCATAAGAGACAGTCACACCTTAACTTCAAAAACATTAACAATCTTAGCAAACAAAACCTTGTTGCTAGTCTTCCCTCTCTGACATTTTCTAAAGATAAAACCTGCTCAGCATGTGAGAAAAGGAAGCACCATAGAGCATCATTCAAAACCAAGAGATCATTTTCCATCAACAAGTGCTTACATCTCCTTCATATGGACTTGTTTAGACCTGTTAAACCTCAATCCATCAGCCATAACAAATATACCCTGGTCATAATAGATGAGTACTCAAGGTACACATGGGTATTTTGCCTAAAGAAAAAGAGTGATGCACCTGATTGTATCATTTCTTTTACAGAAAAATGGAAAATCTCAACGAAGTAAGGATAAAGGAGATAAGAAGTGATAATGGAACAGAGTTCAGAAATAACAAACTAGAAGAATTTTGTGATGAAAAAGGTATCTCTCAAAAATTTTCATCTCCTTGTTCCCTTGCATAAAATGGTGTAGCTGAAAGAAGAAATAGAACATTGATTGAAGTAGCTAGAACTATGCTAAATAGTGCTAATCTCCCTAAACAATTTTGGGGAGAAGCTGTCAACACTGCTTGTTAAACTCAAAACAGACCCATCATAGTAAAAAGACATAGAAAGATAGCCTATGATGTGTTCATAGGAAGATCACTAGAAATTAGCTATTTTTATGTGTTTGGGTGTCTTGTGCATATTCACAATCATAAAGATCACATAGGAAAATTTGATGATAAATCTGATGATGGTTTCTTTCTTGGCTACTCACCAATAGCCAAAGATTTCAGAGTCTTCAACATCAGAAGACAAGAATTGGAAGAATCCTTTCATGTTACATTCAGTTAAGATGATGAAGCAATTTCTCAATCAAGCACAGAAGGTGATGAAATCAACTTCAATGAAAACATTACATTTCCTAATGATGAATTCTCTTAACATAGAAACAAAGTTTCTCAAAACTCAAGCATGAGTGAACACTTTCCTTACATTCCAGCGTATGATCCTCTCTCCACCAACAACATCATCCCTGAAACCATCAATTCCACTAATTTACACATAACTTGGGATCCTGTCCCTACCAATGAAACACCTGAGTCCACCACCTCTAATGATCATCCAGTTATCAATACTCATGGATCAGAGGACAACCCTGACCCTTTTGAAGTTCATGTATCCATCATCAATGAACCTATTAGTGAGGCTGTTCCATTAATTTCAGAGGCTTCACAATTAAATAGTCCTCCTTTGCCTCAAGATAGATGGTCCAGAGATAGACACATAGAGCTTATGAACATCATAGGTGAACCTCTGGTAGGTGTAACCACTAGAAGTAGAATGAGAGACTCTGAAGCTGCATCTGCACATGAATGCTTATATGTCAATTTTTTCTCTGAGATTGAGCCAAAAAGCCTAAGTGAAGCTCTCAAAGAAGAAGGATGGATTATTGTAATGCAAGATGAATTGAACCAGTTTGAAAAAAACAAAGTATGGACTGTGGTTCCTAAGCCTTATGGTAAAACCATTATTTCGCTCAAATGGGTGTTCATAAACAAGATGGATGAAGAAGGTGTGGTGACTAAGAACAAGGCCAAACTTGTTGCTAAAGGGTACAGATAAGAAGAAGGTATAGATTATGATGAAACATTTGCACATGTTGCAAGACTTGAAGCCATCAGAATCTTTCTTGCCTATGCATCATATATGAGGTTCAAAGTGTATCAGATAGATGTGAAAAGTGCATTTCTGAATGGGAAGATAGCTGAGGAAGTTTATGTGGAACAGCCTTATGGGTTTGAAAGTTGTGAGTTTCGAAACCACATTTGCAAATTGAACAAAGCTCTGTATGGGCTGAAACAAGCTCCCAGAGCCTGGTATGAAACTCTCTCAAAATTTCTAACTCAACATAAATTCATTAGGGGTACCATTGACAACACTCTGTGTACTTACAAAACTCAGAGTGATGTTATTATAGTACAAATATACTTGGATGATATCATTTTTTAGTCAACAAGTGTCAAACTTAGTAAACAATTTGCTAAATTAATGACAACTAAGTATGAAATGAGTATGATGGGCGAACTAATTTATTTTCTAGGTTTTCAAATCAAACAAGATTCCAAAGGAATATCTATTTGTCAAGAAAAGTATGTTAGAGATTTACTTAAAAAGTATGATCTAGCTGATAGTGCCTTAGTGAAATGCCCCATGCTTCCTCCAAACAATTTAGGTCCTGATGAATTAGGGGTCTCTGTTAATGAGACCTTATTCAGAGGTATGATTGGGTCACTGATGTATCTAACAGCTAGCTGACCAGATATCTAATTTTCCACATGTCTCAGTGCTAGGTACCAAGCTAACCCTAAGGAATCCTACCTTGTAGCTGTTAAAAGAATTTTCAGGTATCTGAAAGGAACTCTACATCTAGGCCTCTGGTATCCAAAAGGTTCATGATTTGATCTCAAAGCTTACTCAGACTCAGGCTATGCTCGATGCAATCTAGATAGAAAGAGTACCTCAAGAGGCTATTAAATACTTGGAGGAAAATTAGTATGCTGGAGCACAAAGAAGCAAAACTCAGTAGCTATGTCATCATCTGAAGCTGAATATGTTGCAGCCGCTGGATGCTGTGCTCAAGTTCTCTGGATCAAAAGTCAGCTAGCTGACTATGATGTTTTATATGACAAGGTGCCCATATTTTGTGATAATACAAGTGCAATTGCCATATCAAACAATCTAGTGTTGCATTCTAGAACAAAACACATTGACATCAAGTATCATTTCATTAGAGATCGTATTTTAAAAGGAGATATTAAGTTGCATTTTGTACCCACTGATTTACAACTAGCTGATATTTTTACAAAACCTCTAGCTGAACCTAGCTTCACTAGATTGGTAGCTGAGTTGGGTATGCTCAATATCAATTCAGATGTCTCTTATAAGAAAATGATCTAAAGCGATATCTGACTTGTGTATTAAATGAGTTTTTAAGGTAACTAAAATGAAACTAGAAAAGTTGAAAGACAAAACATTCGAAATATTCAATTCAAATTCAGTTCATTGAATCCACCAACTTTCTCGGGATATGTGAATGTAACCGTGAAAATAGGGAATAGGGACCTATAATTTTCTTTGACTGTTTTCCACTAGGCATTAAATGCGGAACTCAAAAGGTTATATTTCATATCGGATAAAATAGTTTTGTGGTATAAATATTTTTCACACACACACAAACATCACTTTCTCTAAATCAAAAACCCTAATTCATCTTTTCATCTCTCACTCTCAAAACCTAAACCTTCAAACACTCATAAATGGTGACTAAATCATATCAACAAACACTTAAGCAACTCACCCCTGCATCAAACATTCACTTTGAATGTGAAGATGCTCACATCGCTCTAAACAACAGCATCACGTTGTTAGAATCAAAAATCCCTTAGTACAATGACATGCTTCTATTTCTATCGAACTGTTGTATTGAAACCGCCATAACCAAAGAACCCTTGACATATTACTCAAAATACCTTAGGGAACTATGGTATATAGCTGAGGTGGATGAAACGAACACAATCACCTTCAATCTTTCAACCCACCAGGAACCCTTATCTTTCAACAAATATTTGTTCTCATCCATCATAGGCTTGGACTACACGAAGAACTTTGCATCCCTACCTAATAAAGATGCTGCGAAGGATGCCATTTTCACCTTGGGCCTTATTGATGAAGAGCATCTCAACCTCACCTCTATTGATTTGGCACACTCTTCACCTCTCAGACTAAAGTATTTCACTCCTACTTAGAAAATTCTCATGACTTACATAGTCAAATGTCTGGGAGGAAATTATGGGTCTCATGACCAACTAAACGTCAATCAACAAATGATTACCTATGCTCTTTGCTAGGGGTTAGACATTGACATTGCTGAACTGCTCTACAATGATCTCGTCACCAAACTAACCACCTTGGTTGAGAAGAAAGGAGAAAAGAAGGGAAGAGAAACTAACCTTGCTTATACCAGATACTTGTCCCTAATCATTGAACATCTGATGCGTGATAACTATCACAACAGCAAGCTTAAACCCATGAAGCCCCATCAGATAACCTCCTCAACCTTCAAAGCCTTCTCCATATATGAAGTTCCCCTTACTGCGTACATGAGAAAAGTAGCAAAACTTCCAGAGATACCTGGACAGTCTTTGATCCTTCCCTTTGAGGAAGTGAATGCTAAAGATACTGGTGACAAGTCTTTGTCCGGGACCGCTATGAATCCAGTCTTAAAGCATAAAGCAACAACTCACAAGAAGCTAAGGAAGAAGAAAATTTCATCTTCCTCTGAACCCAAAGCTTTAAAAGATGTAAGGGAATCTCCAACAGAACAAGTCGTTGATACTCAGCCTGCTGAGGAACCAGTGGCCACTGCTGACATCCACCAGAGTCTAGATGCCTCCAAGTTAGTAGAGGAACAAGAAAACTAGCCTGAAACCGCTGAAGCAAAAAAGGTAACAGTTTTTAAATATAAAGGGAGAGAGTGGTGAATTAAAGGGATACCTCCGACCCACTAGAGAGTCAGTTTGCACTTAATATTCCATATCTTCTATACACTCTGAGTCTGCACTTAGAGAATGATATCATCAGGTTTATAACACCTATTGATTGATTCTGAAAACTCTATACTTTGCTAGGACAAACCCATCTAGTGCATGAAAGTCAGACCCTGTATGAACTAAACTTCACTTAGACTCAGGGGTCTCTAAAACCTATTAAAAAGAATCCCAAGGTCTCTGACCTTTGAGGGGACTGGATAATCACACCTAGTCTTCTTAGGGATAGCGAATGGTGATCATCCCCTACATTACAAACTCACAATCAAAAGATTCCTAAAGTCTTAGACTTTTGAGGGGATTGGATAATCACACACAGTCTTCTTAGGGACAGAGAATGGCGGTCACTCCCTTCATTACAAAATCATAATGTTTATCTAACAAGTTTATGCAGGTTACAGACGAAAATATTATGGAGAAGGAGAATCTAGAGAAATCACCAAAAACAGTTGAAGCCAAGGCTGATCAAGTCATCCCAGAGAGCCCATATGATACGGAGTCAGAGATCAAAATTGTCAAGTACTTTTATTCTTCAAAGATCTCTGAACAACAAGATCAGCTAATGATTGATGCATATGCCACAACTGATCTTCCATCATCTGACTCTAAACTAAGTGAGATGCCTGATGAAAACCTTCAATCACTTTCAGATGTTAGATTGGTTGAAGATAGTGGGAATGAAGATGAGACTCCCTCTGTGCATCACTCTGAAGTTACTATACATGCTTCTGCTGAGCTTAATACTGATCTCCAAAGTCTTCATGAGCACATGGATCACATTTGTAAGGAAGTCAAACTTCTTTACTCCAATATGGCTAACATGGAATCATCTCTCTTCACAAAAGTCTCTGAGGATCTTAAGTTTACCATGCCAAACATAATCAAGAGTGCCTTACAAGAGCATTTTCCTAGTATTCTATCTGAAACAATCAAAGAATGTCTGCCAAACATTCTTATAGAGACAATGCAAGCTCAAGTCCCAACAATCACTGACAAAATTGCACAAACCCAAACTTCACTCAACAAACTATCAAGGAAGCTTATCAAGAAGCAATTTCACAATGCTCATCGAACCGAGTGTGTACAGTTTGTGGTACTTCAGAAGGATCTGACAAATGTCTTGCGATCAGAGATAGATCAAGCAGTCACGGACAATGTTCAAGGGTTGCAGTATCAGATGCTTAAAATGGCCACCATCCTACATTCAGCAGTTGGTGATGATGAAACTGCTGAGGGGGAGAATGAAGATGTATCTGTATTTGAAAACCATAAAGCAACCTAGGGGGAGCAATAGGCAAAGAATGATACACCCTTAGAGACTGATGCTGAACCACAACCTGCTAATGAAGAAAGAGCTATGATTCTTCATTCATCTGAAGAAAAGAAAGTAGAAGTTGAGGCTGAGATTGTTAATGTGGCTGACAGCACTGATAGTGGTGATCTTGACACTCAGCCTTTGTCTAAAAAGTTTAAGATCTCTCCTTCCATCTCTAACATCATCAAGCCCACTCCTCTCAGCTCAATTCTTCCAGAGCATCCAATCAGAGATCCATCCAAAGGAAATGAAATTGTCAAGGATGACTCTATGCTAGAGATTACTTCATTACTTGAAGAAGGAGGATCCACTCAAAAGACTATAGATCTTAAAGAATTCAGCCTTCAAGGAAAAAAGTTGACTATTGAGGAAGCCACTGAGCAAATGAAAGAAATTCAGAGACTGGCAAATCTGAAGAAGGCTGAAGAAGAAGTAGAAAATGTACTTAAAAGGAAGTTGTCTCCAGCAACCATCAAAGCTTAAGAACTAAAGTGGCAAGAGCATGAAGCCAAAAAGGACAAGATGTTGGATGATTACATGAGCATATTTACAAGATCAAACAATCTGCCAATCACCAAGATCAGCTATACCATTGATGCTCACAAGATCCCAACCATGAGAATAACAAGAGATAATGTTTCTTTGAACCTAATTGTTCTAGATAACTTCAGGTTGAAGATGCCGGGCTTTAGAAAATGTGTTAAAGTTCACTCTCTAACATCAAAACTAAATGGTAAATCCTACAATTTTCTGCTACAAAGTCAAAGGCCAAATTTTAGTAGGTTATAAATCAGGCCAAGAAGGTTGGGGTTCCACCACCACCAGAGCTTGCAACGTTTGGTATGACAGCTAAAGAGAAGAAGCGAAAGAGGACAGAGTTCCTCAAAGAAATGTTTGTCACTGAAGACATCTAAATAGACGGAATGAATTGGAACCTGACTCCTCCCACAGGGATCATACCAATCGATGGACTTGTCATTGCTGAACCTAAGTCTGGGATCTTCTTTATGAACAAGAATACAGATGTGGCATTTCAAAGAGAAAGTGAGTTTCACTTAACTCTAACAGTTCAACTCATTCGTATTCAGAACCAGATAAAGATCGACTCAGAGGTTGCCAATGAGATGGTGTAAAAAATGAATTTTGTGATTAAGGCTAGAGATGATTGTTTAGAGGCTAGGAAAATTGTAGAACAAAACTTAGATAATCTTGGTTAAATTGTAATATCTTTAATAAAGTTATTTTTGTTTGTCTCAATTAAATTGTATGTAAGAAGAAGCCGTGTCTCACTTACTATAATTTACTTAGAATAATTTGTATTCAAATTTTAAGGGGAGATTGTTGGGCCAATTCAGTGCCTAATTGTCTCTGCCTAGATTTAAATAGAAATTAGGCTATGTGTAAATTGATCGCTGAGGGCATAGTATCGGCGATCAATAAGATACCACTGAATGCAAAGCATCAGCGATGTGTGTAATACCGCTGAGTACAAAGCATCAGCGATGTATGTAATACCGCTGAGTGCAAAGCATCATCGATGTGTGTAATACCACTGAGTACAAAGCATCAGCAATGCATGTAATACCACTGAGTGTAAAGCATCATCGATGTGTATAATACCGCTGAGTGCAAAGCACCAGTGACATATGTGAACCCGCTGAGTGCAAAGCATCAGCGACATATGTGAACCAGCTGAGTGCAAAGCATCAGCAATCGATAAAGGA
>BQNB010106640.1:3891-19529 GCA_026074375.1 Tanacetum coccineum | reverse complement strand
AGTCCACAAATTGATATTTCTAGTGATCAAGCAATTCCAATCAAGTTATTAAGTACATATTATCATTTTGCCTCAATCAATTTTATTTTCTAAACACCTTTCAAATTTACGAAACCCTAAATCTGACCGAAACCTATTTAATCAATTAAAAACATCAGTTAATAACACAATGATTATAAATAGGACTCGATTCTTATGTTTTCTAGCATAAGAGTTCAGTAAATCGATTTGGATCAAAAGTTCTTTAACACGAAAGCTCAAATAAGTGAGAGAGATTACGAAACCCTTTTTATTGTTTTTACGAAAGTGATACAGTTTCGTACGTAACTGTGCTATTTATTTCTCCGAAAATAACTTTCATACTTTGGCAATTTTAGTCCCTTAAGTTTCTTACGTAAGCTATTTAAACCCTACGAAAGACACTTTTCAACTTTGACAGTTTTAGCGCCTTGAGATTCTTACATAAACTATTTAAACCCTACAAAAGCTACTTTCCATCATTGTCATTTTCAGTCTCTTAAGATACTTTCGTAAACAACAATCATCTATACGAAAGTTATTTTTGAATTTTTTCACCTTTTAATTTCAAAAGTTACTTTCGTATCCCTTTTTCTCTAAAATTTCATAACTCCCCCTTGAAGTTAGACCACTTTTTCAATTAAGTTCCCATTTTGATTGGAAAATTTTCATAACTCCCTGGTATGTGCTTAATTACACATACCATTTTCCATTAAAAACGGACTTAAATGACTAAAAACGTACCAAACATACATTGTATTTTGTATGTTTTGCATCTGTATTGTGCAGGAAACGGATATTCAAGAAAAGGACAAAAAAAGCTTAAAACGACAAAACCGAGCACGAGAATGAAAAGAGCGTGAAAAGAAGCCAAAGTCAAAGCCAAAGTCAACCCCGACAAAGTAAAGTCAAGTCAAAGTCAAAGGAAATACAACTTCAGGGACTAAAGTTGTCAAGTTGTCAAACTTGAATTCCAAGGATTTAAAGTGCAAAAATGGTATTAATAACTTCGAGGGCTAAATCTGCCAAGCCCTTAAAGTTATACATCACAAGGACTTGTCTCGCAAGATTCTTATGACTTAGAGGGGCTAATCCTGCCAAGACAGCAAACTTCACATCACAAAGGACTCATGGGGTAATAACTCATATAACTATGGAGGACCAACTTTGCCAAGACTCAAAAGATTGTATCACTACAAGGACCTTTTGTGCAACACTAAATATATCCTTGAGGGGTTCTTCTTGCCCACTTACCAAACCCACCCCTTGTTTCGCAAAACCAATTTTCCCGCCAACAAAACCCAAGAACAAGTCACGGGTCCTCCTTCCTCCTATTTACCCTACAACCCCAAACATCACAAGGGATAAAACCCTCACCCTCAACCCACTAAACCCTAGTTGTATGATACCTTTCCAAGTTGGAGCACATGGATGTTCAAGGGACAAGATTGAAGCTGGATTCACCTCACACAACAAACACACTCGGGGTTTCTCTCTCACAAAAGAAACACAGAAGAAAGAAGAAGAGAAGACCTAGATAAGTTTTCACTATAGTTTTAGTATAAATAGGTCTCAATTATCAGCCTTGAGGAGCATTACCTTTTTTTCTAATCTAATTTCAAGTTTTATTCAAGTTTTATCTCTTTATGTCTCATATTCAAGTCCGTGTAATGCTTTTCCTTAAGTAATCAAATTGGAGTATTAATTGTTCAAACTTGTCCTTTAAGTTTCAGTTCTAATCAGCCTTTATTAAGCTCTTTTAAACTCTTTGTAACATGTAACAATCCGTTTTCAGAAAGAACACCATAAACATGTGTTAAGACAATCACAAAAAAAAAGCTCACCCCTTAAATAACCTCAGCTAAAATCAAGTGGAAGATAAAGCTTATAATGGAAGAGCTTATCAGACGACACTAGCTTGCCTTTTGGACAACAAGAGCTGTAACTGACTGCCTTAATTGCCCTGTTTAAGCAAGGGTTAAGTAAGTTTTCTCTTTTTCCAATTTTTGCAAAATCACTGTAGCATTGCTTATTATTGCTTATTTCTGTCTTTTCTTGCTTATTAGTGCTTATTATACCTAATTAGTGTTAGTTTATGCTTTTGAATCATTTGTTCTTACTTGTTCTTTAAATCTGTCATTTATAGCTAAAAGCTGTCATTTGCTTATTGAGCTTATTTGAGTGCTTAATCTCTGTTGAAAAGTGTTCGTTAATGCTTAACATGTTCATATAATCATCTGCTTTTAAGAACCCTTAGTTTAAAACTCTTGAAAATAGTCTTAAAATGGTTTTGAACTTCTTAAAGGGGTGTTTGGGTTAAGACCCAAAGTGGGTCATTTTGGTGTCAAAACCACTAGGGTCATTTTTGGCCAGATTGCATAACCATTTTTGTAGTTAAATAAATTAGTTTTTTTTATAGGTATATAGAGTTTAAAATTAGTTTTAAAGGTTTTTATAACCACCCTTTGAATCTGTGTGACAAGAATCAATTCAAAGGGTTTTGTTGGATTAAGCTTGTTAATAACAGCTTTTGAGTCTCATTTTTGTATCCATTTGGTGTCTAATTGGAGTAGTCAAAATGTCCTTGTAGTTTACTAAGTTTATTCAAACCCTGTCAAACTCTTGAGTCAAGTTTTCATTGTGTAAAAGTAGCTTTTTGATTCTCAATTTTTTAGTTGGTAAAAAATGTTTTCAGCTTTTGAATCTTTGAGCACAAGCTCATTAGGGGCTAGTCTCAATCTGTTTTAGCTTAGTTTTCTATTTGAAGCTTCTTTGGTGGCTTTTCTCAAGGGCTACAATTAGCCCTTTGAGTCTGCCATAATCCCCAAAAAGGGTGCCCTAGTGCAAAGGGTCATTCTCTCAGCCCTTTTAAACTACTTGTTTGCTTTTCATTTTGTTAGTATTTTGCATTTTTAGAAAGCTTATAGGCTAAGCTTTAAGGCCTTGCAAGCACAGCCATTAAGACCCACTTTAAGGACTTAAAAATAAGCCCCAAAAGTGGTCCTCAAGGCTGTTTGGCCTGCAGGTTAAGCCATTTTGGCTTAAGTGCTTAATATGAACTTTCTTTTTGTATTTACTTACTTAATCTAGCCTAGGTGACTTATAGGTTAGTGTACCACTAGTCTTTGCTTATTTCTCTTTTCATTTTGTGCTTAATGCCTTTTTTTCTAGCTTAGTTAGTTACTATAGTGTTCATATAACAGAACTAACTTTTAATTTATTACTGACCTGAGATTTAAAGCTCATTTCCTGGCTTAATATGGTTTGTTTCATTTGCTTAAAATTGATCCAATAGTGTTATGTAGTTAAAGTATATAAAGTTTTCATAAGGGTCATTTGAAATTTTTTCTTAGCTTATCTATGTATAAAAAGCTAGACATTTTGTTAAACTTAAAATATTCAAAAGTCTAGACTAAGGTACATTTTTCTAGTAGATTTTTCTCAGCTTATTTTTCTTTCAAATTGCTTTTTGATCCTTGATTTATGTAGATTTTTTGTTAGGCTTTTTAGTTTTATAAGTGAATAAGCCCAAGACTCTGTCTAATGGCTTAAAAAAGCCCAAAGTTCCCCCTTGTCTGTTTTACAACCATTTTTATGTCAGTAGCTTATTAAGCTATTCTCAGCTTATTTCTCATTCATTTTTGCTCATTTTATCACATTTGCTTATAGATGTAGAAAAATCTAGTTAGGCCTTATGTTTCTCTATTAGTTGGCTTCTTTATGTCCAAAAAGCAATCAACTTAGCTATTTTTCTAATGAAAAACTTTCTATAATGTCTGTTGTTTGGCGTGATCTGAGCTTATTTGTAGCATTTATAAAAAGTGCTTTCATTATAAATGCTTATTTTTTGTCCTTTTCTTTTCTATCTATCAATTTGTGAAAAAAAGTTTCAAAAAAAATAAAAGGGGGAAATTTGGAAGTCAGGTGAGAGCTAGTGCTTCGAACCCCCGACCTCGAACACTTTCAACCTTTACACACACACTCATAGCCGCTGTGCTACCAATATCTCATTCCGGTAGAGTTTTGTGGTTTGGGTTGGTTATTATACAACTTCTTGTTGCCCATTAAGAAGCCATAAGCTGTTTTTAGCTTTTTTTCGCAGCTTATGCAAAAACTGAGGTGACCCATTTGTATATTTCTAGAAATCCCTCATAACTTTAGCTATTTTTTGTGTTTTTTTTAGATTTTTATATAAACGTTTAGTATTTTTTATAATTTATTTAGATTAAAATCTTAAAAAATTCATAAAAAATAAAATATTAATCAGAAAAATGTAAATCTTTTTTTAAAATTATCTTTTATTGCATAGTTTCTAGGAAAAATATTAGTGTTTTCATAGGGTCATTTTTGCAACTTTTTATTTTTTAAAGAACGGGATTCGATCCCGTTCTCGTTTCTTCTCGTTTTTAGCTCAAATCAACTCCGTTTTCAGTCTAGTTTTTTTAACTTCCTTTTTAGTCATTTAGGACCATTTAAAAGTTAAAAAATCATTTAGGGATTAAAATTGAATAATTTAGGGTTTTGGCTCGCGTTTTTACATCACCGTTTTAGGGTTTAAGTTAAATTGCTTTCGTTTTAGGTTCACTTTTACTTGATTTTGCATTTTACTTGTAGTAACAGAAAACCAATCATAATCTAGTCATATTCAAACATCGATTATCAAATCGTCATTCGATTTTCAATTGCACACCTCGTTGGGACATAACGACCCGGGAAATCAAACTTCCGGTTAAATATATATTGATTCTCGTTGTGAATTTTGACTTTTTGCCTTGGTCAAGGGCAATTGGTTGGGATTTGCCTAGTATATATATATACTATCAATCGAATCACTCCCCCTCAAACAATTATCTACTTTTTGAAATCTCTTTTTCTTCTTGATAAAAAATTTGTTTAAAAAGAAGTTATTTTTGCTTTTGAGCATACAATTTTATTTGATAATGATTTTGACTTGAAAAATTTGACAACTCTCCCTCAATAAGATATCTAATTAAAGAACTTATTAAAAGATAGTTAATTTTGCAGTCTTAGAAATTCTTTTGAGAAGATTTTGAAAAACGAGTCATGCAGACCCGTGCGTTGCACATGGCTTGTGTCAAAAAAATTTTGCATGGTGTGCGTATAAGGGTCGCTTTGTAACACCCCCATTTTTACAATATAGCAGCAGAAGCTAATCTGGGGTATTACTTCATGGAAACAACAATCATAATCATAGAAAACGACCCAAAAGAGACGTTTGTTCAAAAGATACATTATCATTCATTTCAAATCAGAGTTTTACAAAGGCAGGTCCCAAAATCTAGTTACATACAATGTGAATGATAACAAGTTTTAGCATATTCAGATACCATGCCACTCCGTTGCCGTATATTGCTCAAATAATCCTGTGAATAGAACATGCAAAAAAGTCAACGACAAAATTGAGTGAAAATTCATAAGGTTTTAATAAACAGTGAAGCTTAAAGATTGAATAACAAGTCATAGTGTCACTAATGTACAAACACAATTATTATGAAATTGTATTGTTAAGATCTTGGGACACCGTTTTAAAAATACCCCCCCCCCCCCCCGTTTTTTTTTTTATTTATTTTTTTTTTTCTTTTTTTTATGTTTATTTGTAATAATTTTTTCACACTAATACAATTATCATAGTAACAAGCAGCGTATTAATTGCGATTATCATCTTTGTGGTGCTGTTTGGGTGATTTGGTCTTGTTTCCTTGTCTGGCTAAGCTCACTGGCACACAAACAGACTAGTGTATAGAATAATACCCAAAATGATGTGATATATTATATATATATATAATATATAAATAATATTTAATAATATAATGCCTTACGGGTGAGGTAATTGCCCATAAGATACCTATCAAATACAAATATAGTATGTTTGGTTACCTATCCGTCTAATACACACAGGATTCGTCCAATCCGATAGATCTAGACCACAATTATTCGCGTTCAAACCCTAAGCGATTAATGGTCCATGATTAATAGGACATTTGGCATAAAGTAACTTAGACATTAATTGTAAAGGGTAAAATGCAGATTATGCATATAGTCTGAAAAACACATGTAATCGTAATTACAGCAGTATCCCCCTCACAGGGTTTATGAAAACCTTAAAGAATTAACAAAAGTTAGGCAATGAACTCACTAATTCATTGCAAAGCAATCATCATTGTTTATAAGATGAACGAGTTAAATGTGATAGAGTTTGTAACAAGCATGTATCTCCCTCGCGGGTTTATAAAACATGTACATAGTAAAGGCGAGGTATAATCTCACCTGATAGTAATTGTAATATATATTTCTAAAATAAAGCTGACGACCTTATCACAATTCTTAACTGGGAAGGTTGATATAGCAAAAATGAAAGTAAACAGACCACGACATGCAACCTGAGATAATATGTGAGTCCTTTACTGAAGATGTACACTAGAACTTTTGGCTCTAGAACTTTAGTTTTAAGAGTTATGAGTTTGATTGAAGAGTTTGGAATTATTGTATCACCGTTCGGGCCATCATAATTCAGAAGTCATTCAGTAAACGTTTGAGGAGCTAGGGCACTTTAAATCGTAAACCCAACAACTCAGTCAGAACGTAATACCAAGATGAAACCCCTTAATATGAAGCTCCCTAGTATTGTGATACGATATAATCGGTTTTAAGTGTTTTATTCAATATCTGGAAATGTTAAGCATGAGAAGCGTTAATTAAAGTTATGTCTTGTAATGTTTTGAATGTGTTTTTATACTTTTTCAAAATGTTACATTTTAGACCCTTGAGTTTGAAAAGTGGCAAAATATACCCTTGGAGTTTGCACTTTTACGAGTTTGGTCCTTCAAGTTTAAAAGATATACCAAGTAAACCTTGTACTTTGAAAAGTGACATAATAGACCCCTGTAGTTATAACTTTGATAAAATGACATTTTTAGTCCTTTTAGTTATAAGTTTCTGAAAGTTACGATATATACCCCTTGCATGGATTATAATTACAAAACATGTCCAAATTGCCATGCAAGCTTATTTTAACATTTCAAAAGATATTTATAGGTTATAATAAACTAAAATATGAAGGTTTAACATAATGAAAGTTTAAAATAATGATTCGTTAAGCTAGGAAGCAAAACGGGTCAAATTAGGGTTTCAAAACGTAAACGCGCGGGTTTTAAGTTCAAATTCCTTCATTAATCAATAAAGTGGTTATTTTAACATTAGTTAAGCATGATAGGATATATTATAACAATATTTAATCATTATAACATTTAGTTTTAAGAAAAACATAAAATTAGGGTTTCGGGTGTACGGTTTTGGATCAAAATGGAAAATGAGCATGAATTCGGGGCTTCAAATCTTTAAAGATTTGCTTGAATGATCTTCTTAGATTATCCTAGGATCATATGGAGCAGAGAATGTTTGCTCACTTGGGTTATAGAAAGAAGAAGTGGGAGATGAGAATGAATGAAGTGTGGAAGGTCCTATTTATAGTCGAATGGAGACAAGGGGGTTAAGGAACTTCTATGATCTGATCAAGACATGTGTAAGAGGTCAAATATGATGTGTTGAGGCTAGGAAAGGAGTTGGGGAGGTCTAAGATGTAGAGTGAAGGTGTTGGACACCATAGGAGCATGTCGCGGCTGTTGTGGTTAAAAGGGAGGAGATGTGGCTTTGATTTTGGCCATGGGAAGGCTTAAGCAGGTGGGTAAGCTGCTTAGGAGGGTCAAGTAGCTGGTCATGGAGGTGCTTGCACATGGGTTGAGTTTTAAATGGGTTAAAATAAGCATAAACCAGTCGCGGGTCTAATTTGGGCTTATAGGGCTCGAATTCTTGTTATTGGCTTATATTTTGTGGGCATTGATCAAGTAATGATAGATAAATGTCCTCAAGGTTTGTATCAAGGTTTATCAATGAAAATTGGCAAGTGGTTTGGGTTAAAACGGGTTAAAAATGAATGAAATATGTTGCGGGTTTAATTAGGGCATATTAGGGTTTCTTTAGGGTTTAAGCTTGGATTTTGTATATACTTGATTAATAATGATAGGTTACTGATCCCAAGACTTATATTAAGGATTATAATCAAAATTTGATAGGTTGTTCGGGTTTAAAATGGGCAAAAACGAGTAAACAGGTCCAAAGTTCCAATTAGGGCACAATTAGGGTTTCTTGGATTCAATTTGCATATAGTTGAAGTAAAATGATGAAATGATGATTGTATATGATTGAGAATGTTTTAAATTAAGTTATTACAACTTATTTGAGTATTGGTTTAGGTTTACAATGGATAAAAACGACGAAACGGGTCATGGTTTAGTATTTTACTCGGGTTAGGGGTTTTGAGTTTTGAATTAGGGTTTTGAGTGTAAAAATGTGTATGAAAGTTTATGAATAGAATAATTAGGGTTTACACATTATATATTGAGTGTATTAGCTTGTACACAAGTGATGGTGAATAAATTAGAATGAAAACGGAGGTAAAACAGCTATTTTAGAGATCATGCTTAATGATTTGTATATTGAGCTTATAAGGACTTGTACTTTGACTTGAAGAGACTTTATATTTCAAATGAGATGTTATATTGCTTGTACATATGCTTTAGTAGCTTGTTCATTCACTTTAGATATTAAACCTTCATGGAATTAGGGTTTAGAGGTATACGATAACGGTTTAAAGCCCGTTTTGATATAACGTTGCGAATGGTACATTATAGGAATAATGTACTTTGTAATAAGGATATTAAGATATTGACTTGACATTTTATGATATTTGCTTGACATATATGAAGACAGGATTGCCATAGATAGGTTGCGTGAGCTCGTCTACTTTAGGTATGCAAGTTACTTTGTAAACTGAGATATTGACAATGCAAGTAATGTAATTGATTCGTTGACGGTATACACTTAAAATAACTCAAATGCAAATCTCAACCCAATGCCCTTAACCAAGGGAAAAAGGTCAAAAGCTACACAAAGAGATTAAATATATAAGAAAGAATCAATAATAAAAAAGATTCCGGAAGAGATATTCCCGGGTCGTATGTCCCAACGAGGCTGCAATTGAAAATTATCCTGGTTTGATGAGAAATTGAATGATTGAGAATGGAAACACTGATATAATTACAACTAATTAAATAAAACCTAATTTAATCTATGGGAAAACAAGCAAAGGAAACGGGGATCTTAAAAACTACGGGAAACAAAATTAGGATTTAGCTTAACCAAAACTGTATCAAACCGATCTTATTAGGTCTTAGATATATTGTGTAAACACTATAAATATTAAAAAAAAATTTGGTATGGATGGTTTTGTGTTATATTGTTTTTAGCCCTTATGACTAGATGAACAAAAATGAGAGGTTTTGTTTGGTTTTTCACCTAAGAAATGAGAGTGTAATTGTTATCGATTGCTAGTATACTTTCTTATAATACTACTTGTAGCTAGAATGTAATATGACTAGATACATAATAGACACAAAGAGGAATTCTAGAAAGTCTTTGTCTTGGTTCCCTAAAATTGTTCCTAAAAGATGAGAACATCTCATGGATTTAAGGAGATGTTTTTTAATTTAGATATTTCTTGTGTTATCTCAAGCCTATAACCGGCCATGTAAGTGTATAAGTGATAATATTGTGAAATTTTTAGGTATTGGGTATAAAAGTGGGTATTTGTTGAAGCATAGAAAAGTTTTGGTGCTTCCGGGTATGCCTAAATGTATTTAATTGCGAAACGTAAACGTTTTACGTAACCAATAAAAATAAAATATAAAAAGTTGATTATTACTTTCGTAAAAATAATATATTGATTGCTTGATGAAAACTTTAATTCGTTTGGTGTCCGTTTACGTTAATTATTGATTTTTAGTTTACGTAATTTAACTATATAATAAGAATTAAAAGTAAACACGTACAAGAAAAAAAATAATTAGTAAAATAGATGACGTCATAACTGACCTGAAAATACGGAATGTTACACGTTAAACGCATAGAGGTGTTGTTGACCTCAAGTCGTGTTCGTTTTGAATGGAGGTGCTGTTGATTGGAAGAGTGCCAAGCAAAGCATCTTCGCTACTTCATCTGCGGAAGCAAAGTATATTGCTGCTTATGATGCTTCTAAGGAAGCCGTTTGGGTTAGGAAATTCATTTATGGGCTTGGTAATGTTCCCACAATTGAAGAACCCATAAGTATGTATTGTGATAATACTGGAGCAATTACCATAGCTAATGAATCTGGAATCACTAAAGGTGCTAGACATTTCCATGCCAAAGTTCACTACCTTCGTGAAGTTATTGAATTTGGTGACATAAAGTTAGAAAAAGTTCACACAGATGACAACTTAGCTGATCCTTTTACTAAAGCGTTAGCTTTTCCAAAGCATTCGGAACATACTAGGAATATCGGAATGCTTCCAGCTAATAGTCTCATGTAAATCTGTGTTTATTAGTTATTTGGATAATTGGGATTGTAAGACAATTTTATTTTCTGATGAATAAAGATACGAGGTATTTGTTTTCATTCATATAACTATTGTTTATCCTATATTTGCATATTTAATCCTTGAATGATTTATCATTCTAAATATGTCCATTGCCGGTTAACAGTTTGGAAGTATTGTTCCATAAGGTAAATGTGCGTGTTGGCTATATTCGTTGAATATGTGGATGGTTCCCGCCAAACTCATATGTTACTCACAAGGGATGCGTATTGGACACCCCAACCTTCGAAAATTACTTTATGGATCAGATGTCATAAGTAAAATTTCAAAAATGGTTAGTTAAGTCATCCTTAGACTTGAGAATACAAACAAGTTCTGGTATGTGTGGATATCACTTTTTAATTCTATGTCAAACGATGTCCTGAATAAGGTAGTTATAAAGACTATTATTGGAAGTGATGTGAAGCAGCATTCACAACACTTGTATTCAACAAAGAATTTGTTCCTCCACTTGATGTGCAGTATGATACCATTGGCGCCTTTCCAGAATTATTCAGATAATTGTTCGGCCGAACCCAAAGGGTAATGCAAGATGATTCTTGATTACATTTGGTATATCTGTATTAAGTTCTATAACGAGAATCTAAATGGTTAAACTATATGGAATGAGTTAGGATCCATATCCATGGTTTAACGGTATTTGAACAAAGGGATGATTATAGCAAGAGATAAAATAACCATGCTACTGAGAATGTTTATGAAACTTGATCTCAGACATTTCTAGTTTTAAAACGAATGTGAGTGTTGCTAGACGTTTCCGTCGTTAGTATATGGGCAGTCTGCTACTCCAACTCCCAAGTGGGAGCTATTGGATTATGGTAGTTGGATAGCACCTATACGACTAGAAGTGTGTGAGCCTATTGGGGGCACACACGTTAAACGCATAGAGTACGTTTAAATACTTCACGATAGTTTCTAAGTAAACCGTTAGGACAAGAATGATCAAGACAAGAACCTATGGTTGTCCTAAGTAGTGGCCGGCCATAGGGAACATTCTAGAGAGGGTCTTGATTCATTGTACCTAAGTGATAAGAAGTAGAAATAATGGGATAAGGCTTGAAGGTGGTATGATAAGGATTAAACTCAAGAGTTTTATTTTTATCACATTTAGGGCTTGAAGGCTATAAAAAGACCTCACCCCTAGCTCATATGGGACGACACACAGCCAAAGAAACTCCCAAATCAGATCTTTCTTCTCCCTTACACTTATACAAGCCGATTATAATAAAACCCTAATTCGGTTTCTTTGTTTTCGGTTTCTGCCAAATTCGGTAAACCTCATTAAGGGTTTTTCGAATTGTGATTTGATCCAAGGCTTCTCCAGCAGGTTCATTGCTTCGGTTTACAAGTTTTCAAGGAGTGACAACTGATAGATTCGATCTAGGGTGCTTGGTTTTGGTTTTCGGTTGTGTTTACCCATTTTCGGTAGTACTGTAGCAACCAAAATCGGTTAAAACCCTAGGACCCCTTTCTGAATTTTGGTGATTAATACAAGAGAGGTATTTGGTACTTTATTCAGGGGTGGTTGGTATACAAAGGTTGTATTGGGTATACGTGAAGTTGGACTAGCATCCGGGCGTGCTTGTTGGACGTGTTTGTGTGAGCACTCGTAGAGGTGACAATTTAGTCACTTTGTTTCATAATCATTTGTTGTTGACTTCAAGGGTTAGTTTCTATTGTTCCCTTTTGTTTTATTTATTGTGTGTTAAATGTATGAACCAAACATGATCCATATCCGCTGCATACTCGTAGTGTTAATGGTTAACTAGTTATCAAATCCCAACAGTTTCCACCTTTACAAAGGTGTTTGTTTCGGCTTATATGTGAGCTTATCAGCTTATTTATGATACGACCCTGTTCGGGGTTGTATCGGGATAGGGCACCACTTTTAGCTTGTGCTTGCTCCGTAAGAATATAAAGAAGAAAAAGTGATAGATTTGCACCACTAAGCGTGTGCGAGCTCCGTAAGAAAGAAGAGAGAAGCTTAGAGATTTATTGTTCTTTAACTTGATTGATTATAATAAAAAAATACAACGAGTATTTATAATAGCTAAATGGGTCATAGACCTATTATGGGCTATTATGACCTTCCTATATAAATAGTCAAACATATTAAATACTTTTCTAATACGACTCAACACATATCCTAAACATAATAAACTATAATAATATCCTAACTGTGGGTGTATCATTTCTTAATTGTATATAATATTTATACATGTCTTAAACTTTATAAATATTATTTTACAAAGATAATTGAATTATATATTCGATTATACGAGTTTGGAATCCACCCACGGGAATTTGGATTTGGAGGGAGTAGTTCCATTCCAATCTGGGTTGGGGGGGTGGGTGTCGGGAGAGGAGAGAATCTCCGCCAGCCCGATGGGTTAGTCCAGTCCATTATGTTCCCTAAAAAGGAGGAATGACCGTCGTTGCAAATGAAGAGAATGAATTAATTCTGACTAGATCTAGTTACCGATTGAGAGTATGTATCGATTTATAGGAAGCTTAACGAAGAAACTCGTAAAGATCATTTTCCTCTCCCGTTCATGGATCAAATGCTAGAACGTCTAGCCGGCAATGAATTCTATTGTTTCTTAGATGGTTTTTCAGGATATTTTCATATTCCAATTGATCCTCATGATCAAGAGAAAACGACTTTTACGTGCCCATACGGTACTTTTGCTTATCGTCGTATGCCATTTGGATTATGTAATGCTCCTGGAACCTTTCAACGTTGTATGATGACAATATTTCACGATATGATAGAAAAGACAATGGAGGTGTTTATGGATGATTTTTTCGTTTTTGGTGATAATTTTGATTCATGTCTTTCTAATCTTGAACGATTGTTAAAAAGATGTGAAGACACAAATCTTATCCTTAATTGGGAAAAATGTCATTTCATTTGTAAAGAAGGTATTGTTTTAGGCCATAAGATATCAAAGTCCGAAATTGAGGTCGACCGAGCAAAAGTCAACGTGATTGCTAAACTCCCTCATCCGACTACCGTTAAAGGAGTTAGAAGTTTTTTAGGTCATGCGGGATTTTACCGTCGTTTCATTCAAGACTTTTCCAAGATTTCTAGACCAATAACTCACCTTCTTGAAAAAGACACACCGTTTATGTAATTTTCTCAAGATTGTATCAATTGCTATCGATAACCCTTAAAGAAGCTTACCGAAGCTCTGATCTTAGTTGACCCAGATTGGACCTACCTTTCGAATTCAATGTGTGATGCAAGCGAATTATGCGATTGGTGCGGTTTTCTGAGGCAAACGTAAACAAGCATTTTCAACTAATTCATTATGCAGTAAGACGATGACCGAGAGCTCAATTCATTACACAAAACGGATAAGGAGAATGCTCGCCGTAGTGTATGCTTTTTCGAACAAGTTTCGGCCATATCTTTCTTATCTAAAAGCATTGTATATACCGACCGACTCCTGCTTTGAAAATACCTCAGGAACAAACAAGAATGCCAAGCCAAGTTGCTTCGATGGGTGTTTACTTTTTACAAGAATTGATATTGACCATTCTTGACAAGAAAGGAATAAAAAAATCTATGCCGCCGATCATTGTCAAGATCTTCGAGAATCCTCACAAAGATGTTTTGGAAAACAAATACATTAACGAACACTTTCCTTTAGAAACTCTTGGAGTTATATCAAATGGAATTACCCCATGGTTTGCCTATTTTGCAAACTACCATGCGGGGAATTTTATCATAAAAGGAAGGTCAACTCAACAGAAGAGGAATTTTTTCAAAGATGTAAAACATTATTTCTGGGATGATCCCTACCTCTTTCGAATTTGTGCGGATCAAATCATTCGTAGGTGTGTATCTGGACACGAAGCTCTTGAAATCCTCAAGGCTTTTCATGAAGGACCCACCAGGGGCCATTATAGTGCCAATCTTACCGCTCGAAAAGTATTTGATGCCGGTTTCTTTTGGCCCACTATATATCGAGATGCTCATTCGATGATCAAATATTGTGATACGTGCCAACAACAAGGCAAAATTTCTCAACGTGATGAAATGCCTCAAAACGTTATCCAAGTTTGTAAAATCTTCGACATATGGGGTATTGATTTTATGGGACCTTTTCCGTCATCCAAAGGGAATAAGTATATCCTTGTAGCAGTCGACTATCTTTCGAAATGGGTTGAAGCGAAGGTGCTCCCCACAAACGATGCTCTTATAGTTGTGAAATTTTTAAAGTCTCTTTTTGCCCGATTTGGAACACCGATCAATTTGCCAAAGTGATGTCTAAATATGGAGTCACACATCGTTTAGCTACCACTTACCACCCTCAAATGAGTGGTCAAGTGGACGTGTCAAATCGTGGTCTTAAGCGTATTCTTGAAAGGACGGAAGGAGAAAACCGTGCCTCTTGGTCTGACAAGCTAGACGATGCTTTATGGGCATTCCGAACCACTTTCAAAACACCGATCAGATGCACACTGTTAGGATTAATATTTTCTTAACTTAGTACCGACAGTACAAATAGTTAGTACTGACAGTTATACTTAGTACCGACAGTACAAAGTATTAAGTACTGTTAGTTAGTTAGTACCGTTGAGAAGATATTTAAAAGATATTTATGAGATATTTTAGAAAAAGATATGTAAGCCTTTTAGGGTTATCCTTGATATATAAAAGGAACCCTAGGCATAGTTAGGACAGAGTACTACAAAAGATCATAGAGATAATACAATATCATAGTTAGCAATCTGTAATTCTCAAGAACACATTAATAAAGTTGTTATTCAGTTGTTCATTGTTCTTCTTAGTACCTGTGTTAAGATTCCGCATTAACACATAGTATTCATAGTCATTGTTTCTACATAGTCATTTGTATTTATACATCCTGGCTATCATCCTTTATAGGCTGCAAAGATCCATCCAGTTTACTAGGACCATCACACACCTTATCAGCTCGTTTATGAAAAGTCTTGTCATTTACCAGTCGGGTTAGAACACAAAGCGTATTGGGCTCTTAAGCATGTAAATTTTGACATCAAAACTGCGGGTGATCATTGGAAGCTGCAGCTAAATGAACTTAACGAGCTTCGAGATCAAGCTTATGAGAATTCATTAATCTACAAGGAGAAGACGAAGAA
>BQNB010106639.1:0-23344 GCA_026074375.1 Tanacetum coccineum | reverse complement strand
TTTGGTTTTTACACTTTGGTCAGCTTGGATTTCATAATTGATTAAGTTTTGTTAAAGTTTGATAGGTTAGTTTGTGTTTAAAATCATTTTGAAGTGCAATTTGTTAAATTTTGTACCAGGGGAGATTATATCCTAAAGTTAGATAGATAATTTTGATCCAAGCTTTTCTAAGCTTGGATTTTGTTTGTTAAGGTCAACTGCAATTTGGGTTTCACCCATTTACCTAGTACATCAGATAGGTAAACTTGCAGTCATACTGCAATCTCTCTTTGATCTCATTTATATTAGCTTTAGTAGGTTTTATTAGTTAAAATTAAGTAGGTTTGAAGTTTACATATAGGTAAAGTTAGATTAAAACTTGCTTTTCATATTCTAGCTTATTATATAGGGTAAAATAGCTTTTAAAGTTTATTAAAATTTTGAAAAAAGCCAAAAATAGTAGTAAGTAAGATTTAGCTTCTAGTTTTAGAATTTTAGCTTATAGAATTAGTTTTTATGAATCAGATTTATAGCTTATAAGTAGTTTGTTATGTTTTCAAAAGCCTAGCTTCTGAAGTAGCTTATTGTACTTTCTAGCTTAATTGATTTTTGAGCTTTTAGAGTAATTTCATGAGTTTGGTATTTAGACCATTAGATTCAGCTAGCTTTTAGTATAGTTAGGTAAATTAGCTTATTAGACTTAGCTTCTAGACATTACAAGCTTTCAGAAACAGCTTTTGGTTTTGAATTTAGTGCTTATTTGAGTTCTTTGTGCCTCTTTGAGTGAAACTTAGTTTTTTAGCTTTCAAAAGCTAACTTTCTGTAACATCCTTCTTCTCAAGTTGTTTGAGAGTTTATTTCTTAGTTTGAGCTTATAGTGTCTTTTTTAAAGTTGCTTAAAAAAGTGTAATCTACAACTTTTGTTCTTTGAGTTTTCAATAATAAAATATATATAAAAAAGGGTGTTAATGGGACTTGAACCTATGACCTATAACACACAACACACACACCCCAACACTTAGCTACATTAGCTCGTCCGTTTAGGATTCCTTTCATTAAATTGTTAAGCACACTTTTGGGCCTTAAGCCATATAATAAGCCGTATCCTGTTTAGCTTATTCCCCAGCTTATTAGATAAGCTGAGGCCTTGTTTTCATTTTTCCTTTAATCTTTGATACTTTTAGGATTTTCCCTGAATTTTTGGTATTTTTCTCTTTATTTGTTAATTTTTAATAATTTTTCTTAGATTTAAATTTTCAAAAATCATTAAAAAATACAAAAATAACTTTTAAAAATACAAAAAAATAGTTTTTAGTATTAGAATAAATACTTTTAGTTTTACATTTATTAAAATCATTTTTACACTTTTTAGATTTTTATTTTCATTTTTAACTTTTTAAATTTAGTTTTAAAAATAGGATTTTATTATAAAAAGTAGTTAAAAATAGTTTTCTGAGTTTTTATAGTATTTTAGACTTTTCTAAGTTTAAAAATCATTTTTTAGAATTTTTAGGATTTAATTTGCTATTTTCTAGGATTTTAATAGATTTAATTAGCTTTTAATTCATAAAAAATACAAAAATAATCAAAAAAAAATAATTTTCTTTTTCTAAAATTTTCTTTTGCCTTAATTTAGGTTTAGAAATTTTATTTGCATCCATAGGAGTTAAATTAGTATAATTGCTTATTAGTCGCGTTTTCTTCGTTCCCGTTAATTGCTTTTGTGCATTAATTGCTTTTGCTTGCTTATTTTAAGTGTTGTTTTTAATTAGTAGCTATAGATAATCAAATCAATCTTTGTTTCCATTCAAATCATTGTCCAAACAAGAACGTGGTTTCAATTTCATAAATCGTTGGGGAAACGACCCGGGAATCATACTTCCCGGTTAATATACGTATTATATTATATAAATATATTTGTGAAGATTTACCTTTTTACCTTTGTCCTCAAGGGTAATTTGGTAATTTTCCATCATCATATATTATATTTTATATTTTACGTGTATAGAATTGCTATATCAATTTTTGGCGCCGCTGCCGGGGATTTGTGATTAAGATTCTCTCGTTTGAAGTTTGTTGATCGTAATTTGAAGACCCTTTCATTTTTGAAAGTTTTGTTTTTGTTAAAAAATCAAAAATAAAATATAAAATATAAAAAATAAAAAGTAAAAAATATTTTTCTTTTCTTTTAGTATAATTATCATATAAAAAATCAAAAATATAAAAAATTATCCATAAAAAATAAAATAAACAAAGTTGGTAAAAGAACACCAACAAATAATACCTTCAATTGAGGTATTATCCATTAGTAAGTTCCCAACTCGAATCAAAGATTTAAAAACTTGCCATTTGTGTCATTTATGAAATACGGCTCACCTTAAAAAGTAAAAATTTTAAGAGCTACCGTGAAGTAAATTTGATTATTTGGTTTAAGTTGTCTATCTCGTTATCCGTTAATTTAGTTTGTTTAAAAAGGTAAAAAAAATATTTGTTTTTAATTTTCTTTTTCTACTTTGTGCATGCGCACTCGTTCTCAAACCCGCAACCGTAACCATCAACAACAAGCCCAACCGGCTGTTGTAGAACCATTTAATTTAGAAGAACCTTTTGTTAATCCTCCCCTAGTTCCGATGGCCGATAACCGGACTATGGCACAATTGCTCCAAGCACCCACCGAGGTGTACGAGGACGCAATTGTAATTCCTGAGATCAATGATAACTTTGAGTTAAAGCAAGGTTTGATCAATCTTGTTCAAAACAAGCAGTTTTTCGGACATGATTAAGAGGATCCACATGCTCACATCCGTTATTTCAATAAGATCACCTCAACGATGAGATTTTCGGACATCCCGAGCACGTCAATTAAGCTTATGCTTTTTCCATTTTCTCTTGAAGGTTCAGCCCGAATTTGGCTAGAAAAAGAACACCTCCTCGATCATTTTGACATGTGAATATCTTGTTTCAAAATTCATTAATCAATTCTTTCCTCCTTCATAAACGACAAATCATCCGTAAGAAATCACGAGATTTCACAAAGAATTTGACGAATCGTTTTTATAAGAGCTTGGATCGATTTAATGACCTTCTTCACATGCCCTACATCACGTTTCTCTGAATTTACAATCAATTGGATACGTTTTTAACAATGCTTTGAATGCTAATGATCAAGATTATTGAATTCTGCTACGGGTGGAAACTTTTTGGATAAGATGCCTCGTGAATGCTTGAGAATTATTGAAAGTAAATCCAAGGTTCGTAACTCACGAAACAAGGCAGTCGTTGCCAAAGTGAGTTCGAATTCATCTACCCCAGGAATTTCACCAGATGTACTGCCTCTACAACCGAAGTCTCTGAACTTAAGAATTTGATGAAGACTATGCTTATCGACAAACAAAAAGCCAACCTCCCAACCGTACAAGCGGTCGAGCGAGTGTGTAACTTGTGGAGGTACTCATTCTTATAAAAACTGTCCAGCCACCGATGGCAACGTTTATCAAGACAACATTCAAGAGTACGTTTCACAAGCTGCTGCAGCCAATTTTAATCAAGGAAATACCAATTCCAGACCTCCGATGGTTTCAAACCAAATCCGACCTCCTGGTTTTCCTCCGATTCAAAACAATCAAAACCGTTTCAATCCAAATCAAGGAAATAATTTCAACCAAAATCGAGGAACCAATTTCAATCAAAACCGTGGAAGTAACTTCAACCAAGGACAAGTTTACCAACGATTCAACCACCAGTTTATCAAGCTCCTCCTCAACAAATGTAAGGTGTTTCAAAGACCAATTTTGAGAATTATGTCGAGGCTAATGATGCTGTGTTACGGAATATGCAAAATCAGGCCAGTATACAAACAATGAACAAATTAACGAAATGCTTCTAAGTTCATACATCCAACACCGCTCGCTTCGAATTCAGGAACTCTACCAAGTCAAACCGTAACTAACCCTCATGAGCATGTCAATGCTATCACCACACAAAGTGGTAAAACTTGTGAAGGACCTTCGACTCCTCTTGTTCCTACACCCGTTGTTTCTACTCCTCTAAAGGAACCCGAACAAAACCCGGAGACGTCAATGGACAAAGTGCAAAAACCAAGTTCAGAAAATACCGCACAAGTCCCACCTCCGGAGGATCATGATTCCATTTTTATTGAAATTCCAAAACCAAAGGCTAAGAAAACTGTTCCAGAGCCTAATTCTCCAGAGCCTGATTCATATCAACCTAAACTTCCATACCCCGAGAGGATGAAAGTAAGAGAGAAAGATAAACCCAGTGCTCAGCAGAGCAGGTTTATGAAGTTGTTTAAACAACTACGTTTAAATTAGATTAAAATATGCTCTCATCTGAAATGGCGAAATTCAAAGAAGGGTAAAAAACAAATTGTTAAGCACATATGAAAACAAAGAAAAACTTGAGAAATCGCCATCACAACCGTAAATGCTGAATGTTCTGCTATCATCTTGAACAAAGTTCCCGAGAAACTCGAAGATCCCGGAAAATTTCTTATTCCGTGTGCTCTACAAGAACTTGATAGGACTAATGCTTTAGCCGATTCTGGAGCTAGCATAAATCTTTGCCTCTTCTATAACAAGCAACTGGCTTGGAGCTTTTATTTTTTTTTTTTTTTTGAAGCCCACCCGAATGACACTCGAGCTTGCTAACCGATCTGTTACGCACCCAATGGGTATAGCCGAGGATGTTGTAGTTAGAGTTGATGGTTTCACTTTTCTTGCTGATTTTGTTGTGGTTAATTTTGAACCAGACCCGAGAGTGCCTATTATTTTAGGGAGACCTTTCCTTCGCACTGCAAAAGCTCTCATTGATCTATACGAGGAAAAATTAACATTAAGAGTAGGAAGCGATGACTTGTTTTTTTAAGCTTGACAAATCTGAGAAAGCAAGAATAAGCATTTGCTCATGCTATTTCTAACATTGATTTTTTTGAAAGATGGCCATTGAGTGACAGTACACTTTTATTCCACTGCTCTCCTCCTAGTTCTTCTCCGGTGAAGACTAGTGATAATCTTGAGGAGTTCGCCGATGAACTCACTCTTCTTAAAAAAGGTGTTCAAAAAGAAAATTTTCAAGTTTATTCGAACCCTCTTTTCGAATTTGATGATAACTTCACCTCTAGCAACGAAAATCCTCTCTTTAACGAGATGGTAGAAGATGTTGAAAACGAGAACTCCAACATTTCAGATTCCGATGAGCCAGTTTTACTTAACACACCTTTGTCCGATAAGGTTGAGTGTTTTGATCCAGAAGACGATATTAATGAGATCGATACTTTTCTAGCCATGAAAGTTTCTTCTAATTTTGAGGAAGGTTATTTCGATTCAGAAGGAGACGTAATTTTTCTTGAGAATCTGCTTAGTGATGATACCACCCATAATATCACTCTCGAAGTGATTTCCGATCATGAATCCATTACTTTTTCTCCAAGGAGTGATCCTCTTCACCATGAGTTCGCCGGTGAACTTATTACACTTCCTTCGAGGATTGCTAGAGAGCATGAGGATTATCTTAGTCGTATGACTTTGCTTTGTGAGATTTCAACTTCACGATCACAGGAAAATGTTCATGCTAATCCAAGTTCAATTATTGAATCTCTTCCCGTATCTCTTATCCCCGTTGAGGATAGTGACCCCGTTCAAAAAGAGATTGATATATTCCTTATTCCAGATGATTTAATTCCACCAGGTGTTGAGAATAATGATTCCGAAGATAAAGATAATGAGTTACCTAACCTTGATCATCAAGACAACCCGTCATCTCCTCGTCCTCCACCGAAACCACCGGATGTTTGCTTAAATTGTAAGCCCAATACGGCCATGAATGATGAAGATTTTTACCAAGGGGAAATTGTTTTATCCCTAAATGTTGAAGATGTCAATTCCTTCACATTTGTTATTTGGACTTTTCTCCTATTTTTCACCTACCCCGAGGATACTCCTGTTATTCTCTCTCTCAGAAGTGAGGATACTATTTTTGACCCCGGCATCTCTAATTTTCATTTTTCTCTTAAGCCAGTTCCATTTGCTCTCCCTAAGGACGAATGAATTCAGGGATCGAGTCAAGCTATGTGACTAGGTTACTAAAAACAAAGCGCTTCGTGGGAGGCAACCCATGCTTATCCATTTTTTATTTTTCTTTAATGTGTTGTGAGGAGGCTTGTACTCTTCCATTCTTTATGTTTGTTGTTTGTGCTTATGATTGTTTGTAGGATATACCTAAATTTTTCTGAAGACTCTCATGTTCGGTGTTTTGTCCCGGTCCACTCGAGCTTCCTAGCCTTTGTTTGCAATTAGTTTGGGGAAATCCGATATCCTTTCATCTCATCGATTCACGTTTATCTTTGCATAATTAATAAACGGCTTAGATTTACGTAGAGACCCGCCTTAAACATTGAGGACAATGTTTCGTTTTAGTTTGGGGAGGGAATCTATCGATTTGATGTTACCTGCTTATTGTTTTGTTCTCGCGTACCCGTTTTCCCACAAAAAATAGCAAAAATTTTAAGTTTTTATTTGTAGAAAAAAATGAAAAAATAAAAAATATATTAGTTGTTTAAAAAAAAGAAAAATAATAATAAGTGTTAAAACACGAATGTAGGTTTTCCATTGGTGAGAATAAGAAGTAATTTTTGACCCGATCGAAATGTGTTAATTCAAGCTTTATTTACCCTAAAATTAAAGAATGATAGTTTGAGCTAGTCTCATGTAGACTTAAACATGCTAGACTTGAAATCATTAGAAATAAGACTTTATGCTTTAAATTTTCAAGTAGATTTTAAATATGCCGAGTTGGATTTTATATAGGCTAAGTATTTGTGAATTTCTTTATTAGAGATTTTAAATTGCAAAGAATAAGAGATGATAGTGTTAATTACGAATTAGGATGCTAAACAAGGTTTATTTGGAAAACTTTAAGGCTTATAAAAATAACTTGTGGTTTTTCTTCCCCGAAGTTCTTAAAATGATTAATTATACGTGTTCTCTTTAATTTTAACAAATTAGAGTTTTACTCTTAAAAGTCTAATCAACATATTTAGAGAGAAAAAGATTTATCGATGAAGTCAACATCATTTATAAATAAGAATTTTAGTTCAAGTTTTTACTTTGGTTTTCTAAAACGAAATTTTTCTATTTGCAAAAATAGTGTATAAAAATGTAGTTAGTAAAAAAAATGAAAAATGATGAAAAGAAAAAAAAATAGTGATGAATAAAAGGATGCAAGTTAATCCAAACTTGTGTAAAAATGAATAATATACAAACTCCAACGCAAAAAAGTACATGTGCATTTTGTCGTTTCGCTCCCTATGTAAACATCGAAAGAAATGATGGAAGGGAGGATGTATCTTTAGGATCGGTATCATAATAATACACGGGCACTTGTCGGATGCGTGACAGATTGACGTCAAAAGGAAAGTGATAACCGGTTCCTAGCCTAATTATGTAAATAGTAAAGTTAATGTTGCAAGTTAGAAAAAAAATAGTAAAAGTTTCCTTTCTAAAACCAAAGTAATTCTTTTGACCCAATAGTTTTCAAAAGTCCTACAAGCTTTTTCATCGAAAGATCATGCGTTTTCGATTATTATTTTCGATGGGGCTCAATGCCTTAGCACTTACCCGATGACGGTGGATTGCTATAGAAGAAATGTCATTTAAGGGGCAAGTGAACCCAACGATGACTTAGCTAAGGAGGTTTTTGTTTGCTTGATTTGTGATCATACTATGTTATTTTAACAATTAAGCCCAAAAGGCCCTTGTTAAAGCTTAGTCTGATTTCAACATCTCATTTGTGGATTTAAGGTTTAAATTAATTTGAGCACACACACTTACGTAAATGATATATGTCGGAAGGAAAATTATCACAATTTATAATTGTAAGAGTCTTATCATTTTAGCTCGTACATAACGGTGATCTATTATTTTCAATCTTAGTATCTGGAAAGTGAAAAGTCATGGAATAGATGACTATTATCTTTTAAGACACTTTTTCAAGTGCTTTTTGTTCTATGATCCTAAAAGTTACCAAAAAGGTAATGAAAACAATATATTATGTCACACAAGAATAAGTTGTAGTTAGGTAGTTAATTATTAAGAAAAATCATAAAAATAAAAAAAAGTTTTAGAAAATGGGAAATAGGGGTGTTTTATAACTTGTGATTTCTTAGCTCTCTCAACAAAAATCTTTGCTACTTTTCAAAGGTTTAGTTTGGGGAAGTTTCGAGGTATTTGGTTATAAGGCATGTAATATTGCGTGAGGACACACAATCGTTTAGTTTGGGGAATTTTGATAGGTGTAAAATACACATATCCGTTAACACCAAAAATGACCCTAAATGACCAAAAATACAGTGAAAATGGCAAAGATATGTGTGTTTTTGTGTTTTGTGTATGCAGGTATGGATAAAGCAAAAATCACGAGAAAACCGTCAAAAACGGGCAAACACGGACACGAGGAACGGAAGAGCACAAAAGAAGCCGGGAAATCAAGCCAAAGTCAAAAAGTCAAGCTCTCAGTCATCTATGGGTCAACAAAAGTCAAACACTAAAGAAAAAAAATCCAAAAGTTTCAAATTCAGTCCCTTAAGTTTCAAAAGATTACACAAATGGTCCTTGAAGCCTAATAGGTCCTTACCTTTCCTTATTCCTTACCCGGACCTAAAAATAACAATAAACCAAAAGTCCAAGCCCAATTACCCATACCCGGCCCAAAACCCTAAACTATAACCCTTAATAACTAAGTCTAGGGACGGAAGATGCCAAGTTTGAAAGTTGTTATACACTTGTTACATTTACACTTCACAAAGAGAAGGACTCAATTTGCCAATAGCTCAAACTTACACTTCTTTTACCCCCTCGGTTAAAATTGGGTGAGAAAAAACGTTATGTACTATTCATCCTTCGTCTTCAAAATTACTAAGGGTGAAAACAAAGGGCTTTAGCAAATTAAAGGTTCAAAAGAGTAATTCAAGGGTTCAAGAGCAAGATGGCAGGGTTAACTCATATTCAGAGGTCCTTATTGGTGGAAACCCACAAGGGGAATGTCACGTCAATATGAAGAAAGCACAAGGAATGGGGATATTTACACTTGAGTCACTCTAAGGGAAAGCACAGGTTCACAGATCACACTGAATGGCCACGCTGCAAATCCGTTGTGTTGCACCATATCGATCCAACGTCCTAAAGTAAATATCCAATGATTGGAATGAAGAAAGGGTGGAGATTAAAAGGAGCGTGTAAGAGTGCTCAGACCCTAGAAGGTTCTCTCAGCAGCTATAAAAGGCCCTCACTCACACACACATGAGCATCTTCTTTTCTTGTAATTTTTTAAGCTTAATTTAGTTTTAGCTTAGTGAAATTTTTTCATGTATTTTCTTCAATTCCTATTTTAACTCTTTCCAGTAATTAACAAGCTTTTAGTAAATGAAATACATCTTCTTTTAATAAAATTGTGTTATAAATTCTCAAATGCTCTATTGTTCTCATGTTAATTACTCATACGCTCCTCAATAATCACTTATTAGCTTAGATCTCTAAGCTATATTGAGCTAATTCATCATAAAATCTACTTAAATAAATAAAATCAGTTTAATACCCTTGATACTTGGACTTATAAGCTTATGGAAGGGGATCTAGCTTTGGAAGAGCTCCCATGGACTCTACTGGCTTATCTTAGGATAAGCCAGAGCTGTTGATAAGCTCATTTGAGCCCTTTGGCTTCTGTTAAGCTGAAGCCTCTAGTAAGTTCTCATTTAATTTCCTTTGTTCTTCAATATATAGTTTAATGATTGCTATTAGTGTAAATCTGTCAGTTATTTGCTTAATCTATGCTTATTTGTTCCTACATTACTAATTAAGATTTAACATCATGATTCTTAATCAGGTTTTTTAGATTTAGCATTCTAGATTTTAGTTTGTCATTTGCTTGTCTTCAAAGTCACTAAAAAACCAAAAATAGGTAGCTTAGCTTTTAGATTCCTTAAGTTCAGCTTAAATGATTGTGGATTTTATGCTGATTAGTCTTGTTATAACTAGAATATATTCTCGTAATAAGGTCAGTTAATTGGATCTTAAGTCATAAGCCCAAATGAAATATGTCTACGTATAAAGGAGTGTTTTGGATTTTGGTGTGTATTTTGACTTTAAATAGTCAAAGTAACTTGGAAATTTTTCTTTGGTCAGCTTTGTTTGCATATGTGATTAAGTTTTTAAAAGGTTTGCTAAGTTAGTTTAAGCTTAAAATCATCTTGTGGCTTATTATGCTTGACTGTGCACCAGGGGAGCTTTTGTTCTCATTAGATCTTTGAAATTTTTGATCCCAACTTTCCTATGTGTAATTTTTGCTTGTTAAGTGTTTAGACACACTCTTAAAGTGTGTCTATTGCAGGTTTGACCATCTTGGTCACCTACATTTTTAGTTTAACCAATCTGTCAATTGCACCAAAAGTATTAACAATAAGTTAATACTGTTGGACTTATTGAATCTAAGTTAGGGTAGTTTAAATAAGTTTTAGCTTTTAAAACTCAGTAGATTTATAGATTAGATATAGGATAAGTTAGGTTAAGACTTAATCTCAAATTTCTAGCTTAATTTCCTAGGTACATTTGCTTTTAAAATTCATAAAAAAAATCCAATTATACCAAAAACAGTAGTAATGGAGTTTAGCTTTTAAGTTTTAGATTTTAAGTTGTAGTATCTAATTTTCTTATTTGAATTTATAGCTTATAGGAATGTTGTTTGGTTCTCATAAGCTCAGCCTCTGTCTTGGCTTATTGAACATTTGAGTTTTTCTTAATTTTGAGTTAAATTCTGAGTTTGCATTTTTATCAATTAGAGTAGTTAGGATTTAAGTGTTAGAGAGGTGAGAAGCTTATAAGGATTAGCTTGAAGACCATCATAAGCTACATAGGAAAAGCTATTGGTTTTAGGATTTTAGGCTTATATTGATCTTTTGTGTAAGTGATTTAGTGTAACAAGCATAAGTGAGCTTAAAAGCTCACCTATCAGTAATAGTACTTCAAAAGCTCTTCTTAAAGGCTTATCTTTAAGTTCCAGCTTATAACTCCTTTTAAATAAAAAGTGCTCAAAAGTTTTTGCTTAATAAGATTTAGCTTTAGATTTCAAAATAAAAAAATTCCCAAAAACTGAGGCATGGGACTCGAACCCAGCACCTTTACGCTCACACACCCCATATACCTTAACCATTGATGCTTCAATAGCTCATCCAACCTCATACCTTTTTCAATTAACTCTTATAGTCAAATTTCAAATACCTTTTTAATACTAATACCGAAGCTTTAACTTTATCTAGGGCTTATCTTTGTACATTTTGATTATTCTTAATTTTCTTAGTTCCTTGCTAGTACCTAGTACTTTCCCTGAATTTTTCACATTTTTCCATCTAGTAGATTATTTTTAATCATTTTTCTTAGGATTTAATTTTTGAAAAATCATAAAAAATAGAAAAAAATTTCAGAAAAATATAAAAAAATAGTTTTTAGTTTTTGAAAAATTAATTTTAGATTTACATTCAGTAAAATTATTTTACACCATTAAATTTTTAAGTTTCAATTTTAAGCATTTAATTTTTAATTTTAAAAAAGACATTTTAGATTTTAAGAAAGTTAAAAATAGTTTTCTGAGTTTTTATATCATTTTAGACTTTTCTAAGTTTAAAAATCATTTTTTTAGAATTTTTAGGAATTAATTTGCTATTTTTTAGGATTTAATTAGATTAAATTAGTTTTTAATTCATAATAAATTCAAAAATAATCAAAAAAATATTTTTCATTTCCTAAAAATTTCTTTTGTCTATTCTAAGATTAGAAATTTTATGTTTCCATTTTAAAGTTAATTTTGTCTATTGCTTATTTGTCGCGTTTATTAGCTCCCGTTAATTAGTTTAAGTCTTAATTGCTTTTGTTTGCTTATTTTATTTTATTGCATTCAATTAGTAGTTTATAGATAATCGAAAATTATCTTTGCTCTTTATTTCCAATCAGTTAACCAAACTAAGGCGATGGTTACAATTTCAACAAGTCGTTGTCGGAAACGCCGGAAAAGCAAAACTTCCGTAACATACGTATATTATTATGATTATAAATTTGTATAAGAATTTTCCTAGAGGGCTACTTTGGGAATTTTTCTCTATACTTTTGTGTATTAATATAATATAGTGTATAAAAAACTACAATCACATGGCATTCTCGGTAGAGTGATTTTGAGTTTCGAAACATTTTTTCTTGTAAATTTAGCAATTTCAGTAAGAAACAAAGTGTATAAGATATATTCGATCTTTGGTTCTATCAAAAGTCCATTTATTAGGAATTCAGATATAAACTCGTTTTATCGAGTTGTTCAGTTCACAAATTCGTTATATCGAACTTTTGATATAGGGAAATTCTACAATCAAAAACCTTCGGTAATAAGCTTCCAAGGTCATTATACACTTTCAATTCACGGTTTTAATCATGTATTGAAGTGTGTTCAAATCGTTTTTTAAAGATTTACTGAACTCGGTAGTCCAATACTGGTTCTATCGAGATTTGAAATTTTTAAATATGTTGATTAACTAATCATCATAAATTCGGTTTCATCGATATGTGGTTATTAATAATTCATATTATTGGATATTAACAATTAGGTTTACCGATTTTTATAGTGAATAGTGTTTACCACCGATTTGAGTAGTTTCAATTTACCGAATTTAGTATTTGAAGATTTCCAAGTTTTGATAGTGTACTGTTTCGAGAAGGGTATTCATTTTTAGATTACGTTTTTGTCCGTGAACAGTGGTTACCGAATTTGACACATTACTCGAGTTTGTATTATTTCTCACAAATCTCACTCATATTAGTCTAAAAAGATCCAATCTTTGAATCTTAAGACATGTCGACATCCAAAACATACCAACAATCCCTTGTTGATGCCGGTTCTAAGACTAGGCCACCTATGCTTGAAAGGGGTAGTTACATACCTTGGGCAAGTAGAAAATCAAACGAAATCTTAAATCCCAAGAGGGAAAACCAGAAGTGGCTTCTCAAAGCACTAGAAGATGGCCCTTATGTGTTTAGGAACATCACACCTACAGGTTCAGCATTACCAAGGTTGCAAGATGTAGAAGATCTTCAAGGAGACGACTTATTATACTATGATGCAGAAATGAAACTCACGAATATGATTCTTCTTTCTTTTCCTAATGAGTTTACAAATTTGTAAGATTCTTGTAAGACGCCAAGAATGTAGGATCGTTGAGACATTTGATGAGGGGAAATATAACAAAAACAATTGACAGGGAGACACGGTTTTACAATGAGTTTGATCAATTTGTTGTTGAAACCATGATAGTCACTATTCAGTCTAACAATCGTTTTGCCTGCAGTTAATGAATGATTTGGACAAACAACATGAAAGTTTCCACTGTTTTCAATTAACGACAAAATTTCTGAAAATAGTTTGCAACCAATGGGTTGAAATATGTGACTCAAGTTCTTTGGCTGAATAATAGACAGTATGATTCGTTTGATGATCTTTTTGATTATCTTTTCGTAATTTTGAGAAATTGGTTAATACTTCAAGGGAAAAGAAGTTAGAAAATTCACATGATCCTTGCGCAAGTAGACACACACTGGGATTCACCTCCAGAAACACCTCTTCTTATTATGTGACACATCCTCCATCTATAGTTGATTATGATGAAGAGTTTGAGCAGGATGATGTTCACAACCATTCTGAAGATCCCTTAGCATTTGCTATGTTGTTACTCGCCAAAGTCATTACTCAAAATTTCTCTAATCCAACAAACAATCGTCTTCGTGCTTCGTCTAATACCAGAAATCAAGCAGTCGTTCAAGGTGACAGGGTGAATATTCAGAGCAGAAATTCTGGTAATGTTGGCAGAAATAATAGAAGAGCTTATGTTCAAGGAGAAGTTATTGAGGGAATGAATGCTACAAATGAAACTGCAAATGTTCAAAGGATTGTTCGAACTCCGACTTCAGGCAATACTTCAACGGGTCAATGCTATAACTGCGGTGGAAAAGGACATTATGCTAGGAATTGTCCCAAGCCAAAGGTTCGTGATTCGAAGTATTTCATGAGCAAAATGTTGTTGCAAAACAGGGATGAAGCTGGAGGAATGTCTTACGAATAGGTAGAATGATTTTCTCTTTGGCTGGATGCTTCAATGATGGTAAAATTGCAGAACTAGTGCAAACAATGCATAATGGCCCAGAAATCAACAGCTTATCAAAATTATGATGATGAACAAGCTATGAGTTGCATTATGTAAGTGAGGTACAATCTTTATCCATCAAAGAGAATGAATGAACAATAAGTATCCAACACATACTAAAATTTTAACAGTACCATTAATGAAGATCAAATTAATAGCAATAATTTGATTCTGTCAAAGGAAATGTTAATAGTGGCAGTGTTGAAAAAGATACATATGTTTATGATCAGTGTGCATTAGAAACTCTCGCTAGGAATGCATATGCTGAAGCTGCAAAACAACAAAGATTTGCTCAAAAGGTCCAACAACAAAATATGACCTTGACTAGTCAAATTGAGATGTATAAGGAAAGGAATCGGGTTTTGGAAAACATAACCAAGGATAACAATTATCTAAAAGAATTTCTTGAAGCTGATGAAAGGGCAAAACGTGTTCAAAAACAAGCTGACTCTCAATTGTATCGTGATCGAGATATTATTCGAGATCTCGAAAAACAACGAGATGAGTTGAGTCAAGAGGTCAAACATTTCAAACAGAAAAATGAGGAATTACAACAATCACATTTAATTTTAAAAAGAAAAATGAGTGAAAACGAGGATAAGTATCATGATACTATTCTTGATCTTGAGGAAAAACTGAAAAAGAATGTTGATATGTTTTTGAAAATTGGTAATTCTTTACAAGCAATGTTTATGCTCGGTCCAAAACCATTGTCTGTTTATGATCAACAATTAAAACATGGTTTGGGGTATCCGAATCCTTATACACTCAGACAAGCAATTTCAGAATGTCCAAAGTTATATGTTGCATCTAGGACGGGTAATATAGAAATTCCTTTGAATGTTAGAGATTCTGAGGAAACTCTAGAGGATAACATTTACTTTCGAATTCATTTTGGAAGAAATTGAAGCATATCTTAAAGGAGATACCGATTTCACCAGAAATTGATTATGCGTTTGAAATCCGGAGGGACATATTTGTTTGATTGAAAAATTGTTAAATAATGACCCGTTTCAACTTCCTCCGATGGACCTTAAACAAAGTGAAATGACCGAGGCAAAATCTTCAATTGAAGAGCCTCCGGAATTAGAGTTAAAAGATTTGCCGTCTCACTTAGAATATGCTTTCTTGGAAGAAAACGATAAGTTACCAATTATTATTGCAAAAGGTTTAAAAAATGATGAAAAAGATGCTCTTTTAAAAGTGCTCAAATCTCACAAAAGGGCCATTGCTTGGAAAATCACCGACATCAAGGGTATCAAACCTCGTTTTTGTACCCACAAAATCTTGATAGAAGATGATTACAAACCTACGGTTCAGAGTCAAAGACGGGTTAACCCAAAAATTCATGAGGTAATCAAAAAGAGGTCCTAAAACTTCTTGATGCCGGAATGATTTACCCGATCTCTGACAGCCCATGGGTTAGTCCAGTACATTGTGTTCCCAAGAAAGGTGGAATAACCGTCGTTGCTAATGAAGAGAATGAATTAATTTTGACACATTTAGTTACCGGATGGAGAGTTTGTATCGACTATAGGAAATTAAATGAAGCGACTCGAAAAGATCATTTTCCATTACCGTTTATGGATCAGATGATTGAAAGATTAGCTGGGAATGAGTTCTATTGTTTTCTAGACGATTTCAGATACTTCCAAATACCAATGATCCAAAAACCAGGAAGAAAACTAACTTCCACAGTCCATATGGACCTTTCGCTACCGACGCAATGCCACTTTGGTTTGTGTATATGCTCCCCGGTACTTTTTCAAAGTGTATAGATGGCCATATTCCATGATATAGATCAAAAAGACCATGAAGTGATTATGGATGATTTTCTCGGTTTTTAGGAAATTTCAGATTCATGCCTCTCCAATTTAGAAAAGATGCTAAAACGGTGTGAAGACACAATTTAAGTGTTTAATTCGAGAATGCCACTTTATGTGTAAAGAAGAATGTGGTTAGGGCATAAAATTTTCAAAGGCGGAATTAAGGTCGATCGTGCTAAGTCGATGTTATCGGCTAAAGCTCCCTCATCCCGACTACAGTTAAAGTTTAGGATTTTCTTAGGACATGCAGGTTTACACCGCCGATTTTAGCCAAGACTTTTCTACAAAATGCTAGACCAATACCACTTCTTGAGAGGAACCACCGGATATGTGTTTTTCTAAAGATTGTATTGATGCTTTTCAGACTCTTAAAAATAAGCTTACCAAAGCTCCTATCTTACTTGTCCCAGATTGGAACTTACCATTCAAACTCATGTGTGATGCAAGTGATTTTGCGATTGGTGCAGTTCTTGGACAACAAAAGATGAAGCATTTTCAGCCTATACATTATGCTAACAAGACTATGACTGAAGCTCAAATTCATTACACTACCACGGAAAAGGAAATGCTTGCCGTTGTATATGCTTTTGAAAAGTTTCGGCCATATCTTGTCTTATCCAAAAGCATAGTGTATACGGATCACTCGGCTTTAAAGTACCTTATAAACAAACAAGACGCTACGCCGAGGTTGCTCCGGTGGGTTCTTCTCCTACAAGAATTTGATATCACCATCCGTGATAAAAAAAGAAGTGAGAAAACCTTGCCGGCAGACTCATTTTATCAGACTTGCGAATCCTCATAAGGATGTGTTAGAAAACAAAGACATAAATGAACATTTTCCTTTAGAAACTCTTGGAGTTATTTCTAGTGAAAATACCCCATGGTTTGCGGACTATGCAAATTACCATGCAGGGAATTTTATTATCAGAATTCAACATCAACAAAAGGAAAATCTTCAGACGTTAAACAGTTATTCTGGATGATCCTTATCTTTCGTACTTGGTGCGGATCAAATCATTCGACGGTGTGTGCATGGGCAAGAAGCTTTTGATATCCTCAAGCTTCCATGAAGGACCCACTCGGGGGCCATCATATTGGGGGGGGCCCCCCCCACTCTCCACCGCTCGAAAATTAAATTTGATGCCGTTTCTATTTGGCTACCATATATCGAGATGCCCATACAATGATCAAATCTTGTGATACGTGTCAAAGACAAGGCAAAATTTCACAACGAGATGAAATGCCTCAATACGCATCCAAGATTTTTGTGAAATCTTTGATGTATTGGGTATCGATTTTATGGGACCATTCCATCTTTAAGAGTGAAAATAAATAACCTACTTGTAACGTTGATTTATCTTTCGAAATGGGTTAAAGCAAAGGCGCTCCCCAATAAATATTGCTAGGGTTTATAAAGTTTTTAAAATCTCTTTTTCCCGATTTGGAATACCTAGAGGCTAAATAAGCTATCATGGACCATTTTTTGTAACGACAGATTTGCTAAAGTAATTTATAAGTAATGGAGTTACACTCGTCTAGCCTACCACATATCACTCCTCAAACGAGCGTCAAGTGAGTGTCCAATCGAGGGTTAAAACTATTCTAGAAGACGTTTGGAGAAAACGTGCCTCATGGTTTGACAAATTAGATGACGGTTTGTGGGCATTTCGTACTGCTTTTAAGACACAATTGGTTTGTACGCCTTACAACTTGAATATGAAAGTCTTTGCCATTTACCAATTGAGTTAGAGCATAAAGCATACTGGGCTTTGAAACATGCTAACTTCGATCTTAAAACCGCGGGTGATCACTGGAAGCTTCAGCTGAATGAACTTAATGAGCTTCGTGATCAAGCTTATGAGAATTCTTTGATTTATAAGGAGAAAGACGAAGAAAGCTCACACCAAAGAACCAAAACCGCATTTTCAATGTTGGTGATCGAGTTTTACTCTTCAACTCTCGTCTAACGATATTCTCTGGAAAGCTTAAAACTCGTTGGTCAGGACCTTTCACCATCACCAAAGTTTTTCCATACGGAACTGTTGAGTTATCTCAACCTGATGGTCCAAACTTTAAGGTGAATGGTCATCGTGTGAAGCATTATTTCGGAGGGGACTTGCCACCAAAGGAAGTCCAGGATCTCCACACTCTCCCTAAGGACAAATGAATTCAGGGATCGAGTCAAGCTATGTGACTCGGTTACCAAAAACAAAGCGCTTCGTGGGAGGCACCCATGCTTATCCATTTTCTATTTTTCTTATTTTTAATGTGTTGTGAGGAGGCTTGTACTCTTCTGTTCTTTGTGTTTGTTGTTTGTGCTTGTGATTATTTGCAGGATTAACCCAACTTTTCTGAAGACTCTCGTGTTCGGTGTTTTGTCCCGGTCCACTCGAGCTTCCTAGCCTTTGTTTGCAATTATTTTTGGGAAATCCGATATCCTTTCATCTTATCGATTCACGTTTATCTTTGCATATTTAATAAACGGCTTAGATTTGCGTAGAGACCCGCCTTTAAACATTGAGGACAATGTTTCATTTTAGTTTGGGGAGGGAATCTATCGATTTGATGTTGCCTGCTTATTGTTTTGTTCTCACGTACCCCATTTTCCCACAAAAATTTCAAATTTTTAAAATTTTTAAGTTTTATTTGTAGAGAAATATAAATATATAAATAATAATAATAATAATAAAATAAGTGTTTTTGTTGCAATTTTGACTTTCTTGCTGGGTAAGAATGAGAGTAAATTTTGACCCGATCGAGCGTGTTGAGCTGTAGCTTGTTCCTTAACTTTTAGGCTAAGCGTTCGCTAATTCGCGAAGAACGAAAAATGATAGAGTTAAGTATGAGTAGGATGCTAAACAAGGATTATTTGGAAATCTTAAGAGCTCATGTATGTAACTTGTTGCTTTTTCTCCCATAAGCTCTTAACCGGATTAATATACGTGCTGTTTTTGAAGATTAAACTTAAATCAACACTTTTTATGTAATAATAACAAAATTATTAGTCTTAGTTTCAAATTTATACTTGAATTTATTCAAAATCTCTTAAAGAATTAGTAAAAAAAAAATAATAATAATAAAAGCCGTGGGTTGATAAAATTTTACTACCTCTTGCCGGCTCACAACCGATGTGGTAGTCTTCTAAAGAAAGCCCATAGTAAGAATAAAAATCCGAGACTGAACTATGTTTGCTATATCTTGTTGGAGGCGTGGCCGATGTTATAGCCTTCTAAAAGGTCAAGAGTTACAAATTGAATAAATATCTAGTTAATTAAGTGTGAAATAATAATTGACTTCTTTCTGTTAAATTCAAATATGCTTTTGCAACTTTGAACACTCCTATTTATAAGCTATGAATATTCGGGAAGCCTGAGAGTTTTTAAAACCTAAGGTCCGTGAGTCCCGATACTAGTCTCTGTGAGGTGTCAAAAGCCTGGTCACTTAGCCGCAAGGTTGGGATGTGCCGAGATGAAAGTCGCTACATGGGATGATCTCGCTTTTAAACTCATTATTCTAAGGTGGAACGTAAAGCATAGTATGTTGCAAAAAGTTGATCCATGGTTGAAATTCAAGATAGCACACTCACTTAAGATATAATAAATGTCGGGAGTAAAAAGTTATATAGATATATATATATATATATATATATATATATATATATATATATATATATATATATGAAAAAGAGGATTTAGAAAATGGGAATAAAGGGGTGTTTTATAACTTGTGACCTCTTAACTCTTTCCACAAAAATCTTTGCTACTTTTCAAAGGTTTAGTTTGATAAAGTTAAGAGGTATTTGGTTATAAGGCATGTAATATTGGGTGAGGACACGCAATCGTTTAGTTTGGGGAATTTTGATATGTGTGAAAACACATATGCATTTTATATCAAAATAAACCCAATAAAGACCAAAAACATGATAAAAATGACAAAGATATGCTTGTTTTTGTGTTTTGTATGTACAGGTACGGATAAAGCAAAAACCACAGGAAAACGGTTAAAACCGGGCAAACACGAACACAAGAACGGAAGAGCACGCAAAAAGCCGGGAGAAAGTTATCAAAGTCAAGCCCTAGTCAACATTTAGTCAACTTGGTCAACAAAAGTCAAGACAAAAACTCCAAAATCCCAATTCAATCCCTCAAAAATCACCAAATTACAAAAATTACCCTTGGAGCACTAACGGTGTTAACTTCTATTAATAGAAGTTAACACCCGTTACTTTCTTTATAACAAAACATAAATCTAAGCCCAAAACCCACCATACCCGGCCTATTCTTTTTTATTATACCCAAGTCAACACCCGGGTCAAATAATCAAACACACCCTTTATAAAGATAAAAAGAAGAGGGAGATCAGGTTTACTGTTCATCTCCTTCCCCAATTAACCACAGGTAAAAACCATGGGGTAAATAACAATTGGGGGCCAAAAAGGACAATTCAGGTGTTAAAGTACACCTTGGCAGCAACAAACGTCATTCACAAGCTCTCATTGGCTAAGACCCAAAAAGGAATGCAACGGTGGCAAGTGAGAAAACACAAGGAAAATGGCCATTTTACACTAATTTCACTCACGAAGGTAACACAATGGGTCTGACCCACAGATTGCCACGTTGGCAATCCGTGTGAGCTCATAAGTGATCCAACGGTGGATAAGAAGCACTCAATGATTTGAGGAATCAAGGGCCAATGATTGAAGGAAGATCTAACAAGCTTTGGAGCCTAGAAGCTTCCCTGGTGACTATAAATACGAGCTCCTCACTCACACACAGATATCTTTTTCCCTTGTAATTTTTCTTAGTAAAATTGCTAATGTAGTTTTTTAAATGTAATTTTACTTTTTCAAGCTCTTGTAGTCGTTTCTATAAGGAATTGTAATCTGTTTTTGAGTATTAATAAAATTCTCATTTTAGTTTTTAAAAGCTTGTTTTCACTTATAACCCTTAATCTCTTTCAAATATTGAAGTTACTGTTTCATAAGCTTGATAAGCTATCTACAAGCTCTCTTAGTCTCTAAGCTAAGATTGAGCTTAATTCAGTCTTTAATTCACTTAAACCTTAAAATCAGCTTAATACCTTTGCTTGTTTGGATTGTGAGCTTTTGGAAGATGAGTTTACAAAGGAAGAACTCATATGGACTCTCACTGGCTTATCTCTGATAAGCCAGAGCTGTTGATAAGCTCATTGAGCCATTTAGCCTTTGTTTTGCTAAGGCAGATTGTAAGTTTTTCATTAACTTTACTTGTCTTAAGTTTCCTAGCTTAGATTTACTTTTCTGCTTATAATATGCTTATTAGTTGCTTATTCTGCTTATTATCTTGCTTACTTGTGTTTATTGGAATTTTATGTGCTTATTAGACTTAACTAATCATCTGTCTTTAGTTAGTATAGCTTAGATCTTAGATTTGTTTTAAAATTGTCATAATATCATAAAAACCAAAAAAATAGATAGCAGAATTTATGGATCTTAATTTCTAGCTTATCTGTTAATTAATATATGTTTATTGTGATTGCTATAAGCTGTTTATCATCTGGTTATTAAGATTTAGTCATTAGATTTCATTTTAGCAAGTTAAAAAGGCTTCTATGGATATTAAAGGGGTGTTTGGATTAGTGTTGTTTGACCTTCAAAAGTCAAACTGAGTTGAGTTCATTGCTTTTGTCACTTTTAAATTCACTTTAAATCAGTAGTGAAAGAGATTTTAGAGGTTAGATTTAAGAATCTAGAAAGCTTAAGCTTAATTTCTTGTTCTTGCACCAGGGGAGTTTTTCCCTTTTTCTTTGATTGTTAAAATTGATCCAAGCCTTCCTAGGCTTGGATTTTGTTTGCTAGGTGTTCTTAAACACTCAATAGGAGTGTCTAGTGCAGGGTTGTCTCTTAAGGACACCTGCAAGTTGGATTTAACCAATTGGTCATTTGCACCAGCAGTAGTAACAGCAGTTACTACTGCTGTCTTTTTAGCTTCATTTTAAGGTAGAGTTTTTAGGATTTAGAGTTTAAAAATCAGTAGGGTTATAGTTAACATCTAGCTTAAGGTAGTTTAAAATTTGTTTTCATATTTCTAGCTTATTTCTTAGGTTAATTTAGCTTTAAAAGTTCAACAAAAATCTTAAAAATACAAAAATAGTACTAAGTAGATTTTTGATTTTAAACTTAGATTTCTAGCTTATAAGTTTAGTTTTTATGAATTTGATTTAAAGCTTATATGTTGATTGTTAAGTTTGCAAAAGCTAAGCCTCTGTCATAGCTTATTGTGCAATTTAGCTTATCTAGTTTTTAAGCTTCAAGTTTTAATGCTTAAACCCGAGTTTACCTTTTTGATCCATAAATTTAGTTAGCTTAAAGTGTTTTTAGTCAAATTAGCTCATTGAAATTAGCTTCTACACATCTTAAGCTTTCTAGAGCAACTTTTAGATTTGAATTTGAGCTTAAAAGGAGTTGTGTGCAAGCTTATAAGTGAATTTTAGCTTTTTGGAGCTTAAAAGCTCACTTTCTGTTTACTGCTTATTAAAAAGCTTTTAGAGTGCTTAATTTTGAGTTTTAGCTTATAGTTCCTTTATTAAAGTCGTTTAAAAAGTTGTCTTCTACAACTTTTGTTCTTTAAGTTTTTCATAAAAAAAAGGGAAGTGGAAGTCGGGGGTGAGCAAGACTCGAACCCCCGACCTCAACACCTCAACCTTTTATAAACACACACACCCACTCCTTACCGCTGTGCCCTTGGGTCTTTTTCATAAGACCTTTGCACACTTTATTCTTTATAGTCACTTTGGCCAATAAGCCTTATAAGCTGTCAAAGCTTATTTCGCAGCTTATTTAATAAGCTGTGAGCTCGGGCTTATTTTTCCTAGGATTTAATTAGTCTTAGCTAATTTCTGTAATTTTTCTAGAATTTTTATATTTCGTTTAGTATTTTTTATCATTTATTTTCATTAAAAACTTTAGAAAATCATAAAAAATAGAAAAATAATCAAAAAAATATAAATCTTTTTTAGAAAATTTTCTTTTATCATTTAGAACGTAGGAAAATTAGCTTGACTCTCGTAAGTTCATTTTTGAGTATTTTAGCTTTTAGGGCTCGGTTTTCGTTACCCGTTATTCGTTTTTATGATTTCTTTCAAATTTTATTGTTTAGTTTTCAAATTTTGCAAATTGTTTTATTTTTACTCATAGAATTAGATTGTTAATTCTAGGTTAAGGTGCTAATTAGGGTTTATTTTGTCATTTCCATTTTTCGTCCGCGCGTTTAGTTATTTTACTTGCATTTAATTGTTTTAATTGTCTTTAGTC
>BQNB010106638.1:6564-23344 GCA_026074375.1 Tanacetum coccineum | reverse complement strand
ATCAAGCGGCTAAAGATCGATATTGAAAGATTCCTATTTGCTACGATGATGACGATGACGAGGAAAGTTCTATTCCCTTGTAAGATATTATTATTTCTGGACTTCCTTCGTGTGTTGCAATCACACCCGTTGTATTAACCGAGGAGCCCGTTGACTCTCTCATAATAGAGGATGAGCATCTCGACACTATTCCGACAATGGAATCGGATAAAGTAATAAAGTCTAGTGTCGAGAACCTTGTCCAAATCCCAAGTGAGTCCGAGGGTATTCCCAATAATATGTGTGATGTGCCTTTTCGTGATAATTCTCCGCCTCTTGACATTTCAAAAGATCAATTTAAGGGTTTCTCCGATTCTAACGGTGATTCTACTTCGATTGATGACGATTCTTTCTCTATTAACGACATCGATTAAGTTGAGGCATCACCACCCGATTCTGAGCTCGTCAGCTTAGAGGAGGTGAAGGATTTTTACACGGAAGATGGGGAGATTGAGGACAATATTCTTTGTGAAAAATTATCGAAAATCAATCTTCTCATTGCTAAGATCGAATCAATTAATTCTAATCCATCTTCATTTTCTGATTTTGTGACCAAGTCTCCCTCCACATTTCTTAACTTTTTCTTGGAGGAGACTAACACCCTTGATAATTCTATACCCGAATCTGAAACTTTCTGCTTTGATTTGGAAGAGAATAGTAGTGGCAGTACCACTACTCGTTCTGATTATTCTCTTCCAGATTATGAAGCTTTCTATCTCGATGACGATCATATTGAAGAGAAAAGTAGTGGTAGTACCACTACTCATGCTGATTTTTCTCAATATGATTCGTTCATCTTTGATCTTTCGATCAATCCATTTCCTCCTGCCGATAGGAGTGACTTTTATCATAAGGAGTTCGCCGGTGAACTCGCTCACATCATATCTCTATCGGAGTATGATCATTTCTACTTTAAGATTGAACCCGATTCGGGAAATTTCACTATGGATGTGGTGGAGGATATTTTTGATAATCCAACAAGAAAACCAAGAGTTCATGTGCCTAATGTTGACCCATCCCACCCTTCATCTGGATTTGGATTTCACTCTTTCTAGTGATTCCCTCGGATCCGACCTTGCAGTTTCTTTTCCTTCCGAAACTAGAAACAAGATTTTCGATCCAGGGATATTCACTGGAGTCCAATCCATGAGATTTCTATCATTGGATGAATTTTCTATCTCATTCATCCGTGATCTTCCTTTTCTAGTGATTTGCACTTTTCTTTTATTTTTACCCCAAAATGAGGATAAAGTTTTCAATCCTGGTATTCTTGCTACAAATAAGGAAACATCTCCTCATCTCTTATCTCATCGGGGCTTTAATCCTTCAAAGATCATTTCTGATTTTTCTGAAAGCCCGATGATGATTTATGGAGGGGATATTCCTATCTTGGATGTTCCATTTCTCCATTTCTATACTCCTTGACAAGCTCAAGTATGGGGGATCGAGTCAGGCTCAAGACTCGGTTAACAAAAATAAGCGCTTCGTGGGTGGCAACCCATGCTTATCCCTTAGTTTTATTAATGAATAAGTGTTTTGTGTTGTGAGGAGGCTTGCCTCTTCCTATTCCGTGTTTTGTGTTTTGTGTTATTTGTCCAGGATTGCCCGGATTTTTGAAGCCTCTCGTGCTCGTGGTTTTGTCCTTCGATCACTCGAGCTTCACATCCTCAGCTTCATTTGGGAATCCAATATCCTAATCTTATCGACTAACGTTTATCTTTAGCATAATTCATAAACGGCTTTAGTATGACGTAGGTACCCCTTAAAACATTGAGGACAATGTTTTGTTCTAGTATGGGGGGATCTTCGATTTGATTGTGCCTGCAGCTGTTGTTTTCGCGTAATCCCGTTTTTACCACCAAAATTCTAAAAAAATGAAAGCATTTAAAAAAAATTCATAAACAAAATAAGTGTTTTGTCACAATTTTGACTTTCCTGCTGGGTAGAATGAGAATAAATTTTGACTCGATCAAGCGTGTTGAGCTCTAGCTTGTTCCTTAACTTTTAGACTAAGCGTTCGTGAATCTTCGCGAAGAACGAAAAATGATAGAGTTAAGTATGAGTTGGATGCTACACAAGGATTATTTGGAAATCTTACAAGCTCATGTGTGTAATTTGTGGCTTTTTCTCCCATAAGCTCCTAACCGGACTAATAATACGTGCTACTTTTGAAAATTAAACTTAAATCAACAATTTTTGAATTTGAAATGTAGTCGATAGCAATAATTCTAGTCTTAGTTCAAATTTATACTTAAATTTTCCAAAAAGAAGTCTTCTCTATATATCGTGAAATAAAGTGTAAAATAAAAATGAAATGAAAAATGAAAAAAAATGATGAAAAATGAAAAAAGAATGATGAGTAATAATTATAAACTGTGGGCTGATAAAAATTTGCTGCATCTTGTCGGCTCACAACCGATGTTGCAGCCTTCTAAAAAGTCGAGGGTTACAATTGCATCATGGTTATGTTTAATGTTAAGTGTGAATTAATAAATGTAAGGAAAATCTCTTTTTGTTAAATTTAAATATGCTTTTGAACTTAGACTATTTCATTTTAAGTTGTGCTTTTTCTAAATAAGCTATGTGTAAACGGGAAACCTAAGAGTTTTTGAAACCAAAGGTCCGTGAGTCCCGATACTAGTCTCTGTGGGGTGTCAAAAGCCTGGTCACTTAGCCGCAAGGTTGGGATGTGCCGAGACGAAAGTCGCTACATGGGATGATCTCGCCTTCAAACTCATTATTCTCGGGTGGAACGTGAAGCATAGAATTTTGCAAAACGTTGATCCATGGTTGAAATTCAAAATGGCACATTCACCTAAGATATAATAATTGTCGGGAGTGAAAAGTTCACAAGTTGCAAATATGAGTAGTGTTAGCATCTTAACTTTGTCAGGAGTGAAAAGTTCACAAGTTACAAATATGAGTAGTGTTAGCATCTTAACTTATATTTAACGGTGATTTCGTTTTAAGCTTGGTTTGGAATAAGTGAAAAGTCGGGAACGATGAATTTATCCTTTTTGGGGCATTTTAGGATTAAAGTGCGTCTTGTTCTATGATCCCTAAAAGTTATAAAAATAACGAAAGTCAAATATATTAGTTAGTTGCTTAAAAAGAAAAGTACACAAAAAATGAGAAAAAAGGAAAAAATACAAAAATACGTGGGAATAAGTGTATGTATATTTAAAAATGGTAAAAACGGGGCTTTTCAAAGCTATTGATTCTTTAATTCCCCTTTATGAACACTTAGCTACTTTTCGAGGTAATTAGTCGAGGGGGATCGAGATTCTTGGTTTTCTTAAGTGTTTACGTATAGCATTGCGTGAGGACACGACAATATCTTAGTATGAGGGATTTTGGTATGTGCTTAATTACACATACCTTTTACCTATAAAAACGACCCTAAATGACCAAAAACGCACATAAAATGCCATATATATGCTTGTTTTTGTGTTTGTACTATACAGGTATCGGATATTCGACAAAAGATACATCAAAAAGGACAAAACCGAGCACGGAATTGGAAAGAGCGGAAAAGTCAAAGTCAAAGTCAATCGAAAAGTCAACCCCGGCAAAGTCAACAGTCAAAGTCAAAGCCAAAACCAAAAAAATGTTAAATGGGCCCACCCGTACCCATTTAATGGACCGGGGCAGCCCATTTAAACATTATATGAAGACCATATAAGCCTTTAAGGCTTAAAAAGCCCAATTCCCTTTGATCATATATACGGCCCAAAGCAAATCTAAAAGCCCAAACAGCCTTTAACCAACATTAGCCCAATACCCTTTAACTTTTAACTCAGTTAAGTCTTCCAAGGACTAACTGTGTAAACCCTCCTAACACCTTCAAGGGCTAATGTTGCCAAGTTCCCAAAGTTTAATACACCACGAGGACTTCTGGTGAAATAAAACTATACAAAGTGAAGGACTTAAGTTGCCATTTTCACAAACCTATACCCTGCACCAAATCAAAAGTACTGTATATCTTCCTCCTTTCCCGCCAACCCCTTTTGGCACTATTCACCTATCATTTTCACCTCTCACTCTTCCACTCCACTACATAACTTCATAAAACACCTTATCCCACCACACAAACCTCCAAAATCCACCTTGGCAATCCTCAAGCACCTTATTCGACTAAGAAAGAAGACAAGAATTGAAGGGTTGTGATCATAGGACTTGGGCACCACTCAAATTCAATAACACAAGACAAAGGGACATGACATTAGCTAATTTATAAATAGGACTTTGTAAGCCTATTGTGGCATGTAGTTTTACCTAGTTTTTAATATTCAGCTTATTTTTAAGTCATTTTGATTATTGTCTTTTATTTTCCAAGCCTTGTAACCTGTTCTTAGTATTAATGAAAGTTTGAAGTTTTTAAGTAAAATTTTGTATTCCTGTTTTTCTTATTGGTAAAAGTCTCTCATAAGCTGTTTTAAGCTCTTATAAAAACATATAAGCAACCTGTTTTAATTTAAATATAAAGTACTTAAGAAAATTTTACAAAAACCAAAAAAAATCCACCCTCAAATACCACAGCTTATTTGGAAGATAAGCCAGAAATGGAAGGGCTTATGGACACTACTAGCTTGTCTTTTGACAAGCTAGAGCTTGTAGATTAGCTTATTTATAAGCTTGTTTGCCCTGTTTAAGCAAGGGCTTTGTAAGTTCCATTTTCTTTCATTTTTAAGCTTTTACTATAGCATTGCTTATTAGTGCTTATTCATGCTTATTTACTGTTTGTAGTGTTATTGGATTGGCTATTTATGTTATTGGATGCTTATGTATGATAGCTTGTAGCTTAGATTTCATTTGTTCTAGTTTTCATTAAAATCTGTCCATTTAGCTTATAAATTAGCATAATCTGTGTTAGCTTGTTTGAGTGCTTAACTCTTGTTAAAAGTTGCTTATTAGTCTCATTATAAGTTGTTAATCATCTGGTATCATAAGTTTGTGGGTTAAATTTAAGTTTATTAAGTTTAAAAATTGCTAAAAAAGGTTTAAAGGGGTGTTTGGTTTGTCTGTTATTGCAAGTCAAAGTGGGTCAAACTGGTTGAATACCCTTGGGTCACTTTTGTTAAACTTTAAATCTTCATTTTAACTAGTTAGTTTGCATTTTTAGTTTAAAAATCTCACAATCTATCTTTTTCATAAGTGTTGTTTAATCTGTGAGAATTGTGGCTGTGAATCATGTTCCGTGTTGTTTGATTTGGCTTATTTGTGTTAGTGTGTGTTTTGTGTTTGTGCAAGTGTGGTTTCGTTAAAACCAAGTTAGAAAATAGTCATTAATCACTGCAGTTAGTATTTTAGTTGTTCACCAAATATCTATCAAGTTTGATTAAGTGTGTTTTAAAAGAACAAATAGCTTTTTCAATTTCTTTTTATGGCTTACTCTCTAATTTTCAAAATGGTTTTTGGATTGTGTGCCATAAGCTCTTTGAGGTCTAATCTTGATCTGTTTCATAGTTTTAAAGCCATAAGGTTATGTTTGTGAGCTTATTTTTAAGCTCAAAAGTAGGATTTTAAAAAAGTTATAAAAAAAATTTAAGTGTCAAATCTGTGTGAACGAGTTTTTTCTTAAGCCTTTTTCAGGACTTAATTGTGTTTCAAAATCCTTTCTGATTGTTGATTTAAGTAGCTGATAGGTCAAGCTTTAAGGGCATATAAGCCACTTAGCCATAAGGATCCGCTAACTAGCTTAAAATTAAGCTAGAAAGTGCCTTCTTGGCTGTTTGGCTAAATTTCTTGGCCAAAGAGCTTATCTGCTTATTTAAGCTTATTTGCATTTTGTTTTTGCTTAATTTAGGTTTAGATCTGCTTATTAGGTTAGTTTTAATCAATCTTAGCTTATTTAGTTTTGGTTAAAGCTTATTTGAGCTTATTTGCATTTTAGTTCAAAAATTTTAAGTGTTAAAGCTTTTTTAGTGAATCTCAATACCAAACTCTCCACCCCTGCTCAGCCCTTCTCGCACCCCTATTTGCTTATTTTTGCTTGTTTGTGGTCAATCGGATTAGTAGTTTTAACTGGTCAGTGCCTTATTTGTGGTTCATTTACCTGCTCTAAATGAGTTTTTTAATTTCGACTCACAATGAAGTTAAGCACACTCTTCCACGTTCTTAATCGCTTCATAGAAATAGGAAATCTGTCAAGCTTTTGAGCTTATTTGTAAGTTTTAAATTTTTTTTCTTTATTAAAGGGCCCTTAACAACTTTGCTTTTAAAAGTTTTTCCAAAAAAAGAATTGAGAAGTTGGGAAGTCATGGGTGAGCAGGGCTCGAACCCGTGACCTCCACAACCTCTCCAAAGCCTTAACATACACACACCCTACCACCGGCACCAGTACGGCCATCTGGTAGACTGTTGCACAATTTATTATATAAGGGGTTTTTTCCCTATTTGCTTATCAGCCCTTTTGGGCTTATTTACGGCTTATTTATAAGCTGTTTGTCCAAGCTTTTATTTTTCTTGCAATCTTCATGTCTTAAAGTATTTTCCTGCATTTTTTTAGATTTTTCCAATTTCATTTAGTATTTTTTATATTTAATTTTTTTTAAATCATTTTTAATTCATAAAAAATTAAATAAAAATCAAAAAAATATAATTCTTTTTTAGAAAATTTTCTTTTATCATATATGACTGTAGAAAATTAGATTTGCTCTCGTATGGTTAAAATTTTAGATTTTGATTTTTTAAAGAACGAGATTGAATCCCTTTCACGTTTTTCGTGTTTTTAAGCTTAAATTACTTTCGTTTTTGGTCTAGTTTTCTTTGTTCTTACATTTTAAGTCATTTAGGATTAGGAAAAGTTAAAAAATCATTTTAGGGTTTATTTTTAATAAATTAGGTTTTAAGTCGCGTTTGTTGTTAATTTTCGTTAAAGTTTTTTCGCGTTTTTCTTTAAATTGCTTTCTTTTTTAGTTATCATTTATCTGTTTTTGCATGTTATTAGTAGATTTAGAATCCCAAACCTAAATTTGTAATTATTCAAGCATGAATTCCAAACCGATTCTTGATTTTCAAATTCGCGGCCTCGTTGGGACACAACGACCCGGGTCCGGTTTTAAACTTTGTGGATAACGAAGCGAGAAGCCGATACTTCCGGATATATATATTTTTATTTGTGAATTTAAACTTATTGCTTTTTGGATTTTAAAAGTGATTTGTTTATTTTCACCTATATTATATTACATATATAGTATAAATTGCTACATCACCGGCCTATTTAAGGGACCGCCCCGACAGACGCTCCTGTTTTTGTCTTTTTGTGGTGAAAAACTTGTCTGGTGAAAGTTTGACATGTTTTGGGGGGAAAAGAACCAGATTTTAAATTTTGAAATAATTACCACATAAAACATTTCTTTATAATTAAAAAAATAATGTCATCACGAGAAAAGTGTCTTCGTCTTCTAAGTTCTTGCATAAATTTCTCGGTCAAATTTTTTTAGGAGGGTAGATAATATATAACACCCATTTAAGTACTTGGGTGTACCAGTCGGATGTAACATGAACTGATGCATCAATTGGAGTGCGATTACCAATATCTTCACTTCCAATCTATCCTCTTGGAAAGCTAGGCTTCTCTCCATTGGAGGTCGGCTTTCGCTCATTAAGGCGGTGCTTGGTAATCTTCCTACTTATTTCATGTCTATTTATTTGATGCCCGTTTCTATTCGTTCCAAACTTGAGTCGATGTGTGGCAAGTTCTTTAGAGGAGCGGATCAAAATGATAGTAAGATTGCTTGGATTAAGTGGGAGAAATGCTTGTCGAGTAAAAAGAAAAGAGGGCTTGGTATTGGTAGTATTTATGGTCTTAACATCGGCCGTTTGTTTAAATGGATTTGGCGTTTTCTCACGCGTCCTTCGGACTTATGGGCTCGTGTCATTCGGAGTGTCTATGGTCATAATGGAGGCATCTTTAATGACTCGCATCATCGGCTTAAACATTCTACTTGGGGCACAATTTTGTCTTCGGTTAAACGGCTTAAGGATAAAGGTATTGATCTCCTATCCTTATGTTCTCGTAAGCTAGGTAATGATGCTTCTACTCGGTTTTGGGAAGATACTTGGTGCGGAAACTCTCCTCTTAAGCTACAATTTCCTTGAATTTATAACCTGGATACCAATAGAAATTGTTTAATTTCTAATAGAATTCCTTTTAACAGGAGTTTGGTTCTTAGACGTCTTCCAAGGGGAGGCGCTAAGCTGAATCAATTCGAGGCTCTTGGAGAAGCTATTTGGAACGTTTCTCTTACAAACCAAAGTGACTCTTGGACTTGGTCTATTGGTGTTGGTTATTCGGTTGCCTCTACTCGTTTTTTGGTTGATGAAAAGCTGCTGGATTCAAGCCTTGAGGCTACTAGATGGATTCGATATATTCCTATTAAAGTTAATGTGTTTCTTTGGAGATTAAACCTTAATAAACTTCCATCTAGGGCGAACTTGGACCGGAAAGGCATTGAGGTTAGTTCTTTATTATGCCCTACGTGCCAAATTGATGTCGAAATGGTTAACCACATATTTTTCAATTGTGAGATGGCAAAAGATCTTTGGTATCTTTTGGCTAAGTGGTAGGAGTTGGATATTCCTTTTTGTTCTAACATTTCGAATTGGTATGATTGGCTTGATGATGCTTGTGTTGCTGCTAATATTCGGTTGGTTCTTGAAGGCGTGGGGGGACTCTTATGAGGGCTATTTGGAGTTTTCGGAATCATCTAATCTTCTCTAATCCCCCTCCTAAAAAGGCCACTCTTTGGGATTTTATTGTTTCTCAATCTTTTTTGTGGTTTTCTTCTAGAAATCCTACTTGTAAAGTTAGTTGGATAGGTTGGTTACAAAACCCTATAGCTAGTTTAACTACTATGTAATCTTCCTTTCTAGCTTTTGCTAGTTTTAATGCAAGCCGCCATTAAAAAATAAATAAATAAATAAAAATAAAATCCACTAAAATTCATAGACATACTAGACACATATGGGAACCTTTTTGATTTTTGGTAGAATTTTTAGAGGTTGTTTAATGGGTCTATAAAATTGGAAACCAACACTTAAAAAGTTGACAGATTCTGAAAATTTAGAAAACCCTAATTAGGTCACTTAAGGTCTATATATGGTAAGATCAAGCAATGAGCTTATAAAATAAGATAGATAATGATATGTAATCATAGATTCTTGTAGATTCGGTGATGAGAGGGTGATCTCTTGCTTTTGTGTTCTTTCTCTCCGTTCCGTGTTTGTTAAGGTACATATATTCTGTCCTTTTAGTAAGGACACCTCATGACTTGATTCTCATTTGTTTTAGCTACTTTGATTCGTTTGATATTCCGTCTGATTTGCTATCCGTACTCATGATTCATTTTATATTCATTGATATTCCGTTTGATTTGATATTCGCATTCATGATTCCTTTGATCCTTGTTTGAATATGATATTAGATTTGTTATCTTGATTGGATTATCGGTAATTTGTTCAGTTATATTCCTGTTTAAATCTTTGCCCGAGCTATTTGAACTAGTCATGGAGGTACCATGACCATGTCATTGATGCACCAATGGCATGACACTATCTGTGGCGGTGTGATTAGTCCACGGCGTTCCCTTTTGAATGATGGCCTTTGATTATTATTAGCTTACATATGTATGTATACTCGTCATTGTACTTGTGTATATGGATATGACTTTGTTTTGCAGGGAGCGTATGGATGCATCCTAGGTACTTTGTTCCATTCAGTTCAGGTGAATGGTTGTGTGTGTGTTATACACCCCATATCATATTTGGTACATCAGGAGTTGCAAATCCTGTGTACAACTTATTATGTGGCTATATGATTTTCTGTTTAGGGTCTATTCATGTATCATGTTTAGACATTTATCTGAGCTCGTGGGCATTCCTTTGTTATTCTCGATTCTTATTTATTTGATTCATATTTCGTATCATATTTGTTTAGCAGGTTCTCGTGATTCGTTTCATTCATTCTTTTGTCTTATTACCTTTTTATTATTATATATGTTCACTGAGTGTTAGCTCAGCCGCATTTTTCTTTTCCTATAGCAGGTAATAAGCGGGAAGCTAGGATTTGAGTGTTGAGAGTAAGAAGCTTTTAGAGGACCGACCCTTGATAGATTTCCTTTGTTTGGATTTATGTTTAAGACTTCTTTCATTTAAAGATCTCTTTTCATTTAAACTTTGTTGGAATTTTAATACTTTTGGAAGTCATTTTGTTTCATGACTTAGTATTTTTATTTAATAAAGTCTTCCGCTTGCGTTTATATGTTCTGATATGACACCATAATGTGACTCTTAGTCTCTTTATCAGAGCAAGATGTTACAATTATGGTATCAAAGCCAGGTTACGCCCTGTAGAACCTAGGTTATGACCTATGAGGATTGGGTAGACATTAGATTTCTTTTTGATATGATCGCTTCCTTTCGTATTTTGATCTTAACTCTAAATTGTCTTTACTGTTTCATTTGTTGATTACTAAGATGGTCAACACACGTGGATCTACCCCCGAATTTTTGGGTCCTGCTTTTGAGGCGGCGGTGCAACGAGCAGTTGATGCATTGCTACAAGGTCTGACTACTCGGCTCACCAATGAGATCCGTCAGAATGGAGCTGGGGGAAGTGGTGATCAACCTCCTACCATCCACACCTGGTTGGAAAGGTTTGGGAAACAGAAGCCTTGATCTTTTAGCACCGCAACCACTCCAGTTGATGCCGAAAACTGGATTGCTCACATTGAGAAGATATTCGAGGTTTTAGGATGTGCTGATGAATTCAAGGCTAGGTTGGCAAGTTACAAGTTGGAAGGAGATGCTCTTAATTAGTGAAAGGATTTTAAACAAGCCAAAGGAGGTGAGAAGTATGTGGCTACCTTATCATGGAAGGATTTCCGTGACGTCTTCTTTTTGCAGTACTTTCCCAGGTATGAGCAACAAAAGTACAAGAGGGAGTACCATACGATTCGACAGAGAAATGGAGATACCAGTGGTGAGTTTATGAAGAGGTTTCTCAGGTTGGCAGGTTTCATGTGTAATAAGTCAGGTCCTCAGGAGAAACATGCCAAGCATTTCAAGTGGGCACTTTGTGATTGGATTCTAGATGGGATAGTAAACAAGGAGTTTACTGATGTGGCTCAAGTGGCCAATGCTGATAGGAACATGGAGATTCTCCGTGAGAGGTCAAGTCAGAATAAAAAAAGAAACCGTGATGGGGACCGTATTCGACCAACAGCTTAGGATAGCAATCAAAGGGGTTATGATCAGAAAGGTTATGACGGTCACAGTTATGACAGGAAGGGTGGCAACAGTAATCAGAAGTCATGGCAGAACCGAGGTCAGCAGTACAACCGTTCTTCTGGGTTTTCAGGTCAGAAAAGATACCCGGACTATGCCTCCTTTCTTCCATGTGACATATGTGGGAAACTTCATCTGGGCAAGGCATGTCATAGGGTTACTGAAGCTTGTTTCACTTATGGTGCAACACATTCTGTGGTTTCTGTTTCATTTACTAAACACATTAGCATCTCCCCTACGCTACTTAATTATAAGTTATCGATATCTACGCCTATGAAAAGTCTGGTGATCATTACCCACGAATATCAGAACTGTCCGCTTCGATTTGATGATAAGATTCGTTCTGCTAATCTGTTTCCTTTGGATATGAATGATTTTGATATAATTCTGAGCATGGATTGGTTGACTGAACATCGCGCCCCTATCGTTTGTCATACCAATCGTGTCATCTTTGGTGATCTAGATAACCCTGAATTCATCTACCTATTTCAATTTCGATTTCAATTTCGAGGACAAAATTTTCTTTTTAGAGGGGAAGAGTTGTAAAATCCAAAAATTTGGTTTATATTTTTATTTCACCATTTTGAATATAACCTAAGTTTGAATAATAAGTCTTTAACATTAAAACCTTAGGTTATAATTATTTGTGAATTATAAATACATAACATAAGGTATTTTTAATATATATATATATATATCAGTACTAACTTTTACACTAGTAGTACTAATCAGTTTGTACTGATAGTTATAATATGAGCAGTACAGACTTTTACTCTTGGCAGTACTAAGTGTAAAGACTTTTAATTCCTAACAATACATATGAAAACATAGAGTTTGAATGATAACAAGTTAGACGTCCTCAAGTCTAATGCCACTCCGTGCAATAGGTTGCTCAATTACCTGAGATAAACATGCTAAAGGGTTAACACAATGGTTGAGTGAAATTCATAGTGTTTGAAATGTAATAACTGAATATAAGTCATCATAAGTGGTAATAATTGTACAACTACAATTATCATGGAAAACAATATCATATTATTGCACTAAGCTCATGACACCGAAACCTTAAAATATTCACAAGTTATTGCCCCAGCGGATGCTTTGCCAAACACCCAGAGTTCCTCAAATGAAATGCACCCGTATGGTAGTGTGTTGTTATCTACCCAGAAGGGGAATTTCAGTCCCAGTAGATCTATTCACGGCATTCACACTTACTTAACCAGTACGTTCGGTTACAAGTAATTAACGGTTCATGATAGTGGGGCCTTATGGCAAATGGAGGTACTTAGGCAATAATATATCAGGATAGCATACAGTTGAAAGTACTTGTATTCATAGTTTATAGCATGTATCTCCCAACATGATTTAGAAAATATGTAAAGGTAGGACTATGAACTCACCTTGATAAGGTAGTTGATTGATTTGAAATTTAATTCAAATGGGAGTAAATAGCCTTGTCACGCAACCTGGGTAATCATGTCACAAGTCTTAGTTTTGATTGTTTTCAAAACTTTATTCATAAAGTTTTAACTAAAGTTTTTGTTTTGTGAAAATATCGATCACTGTTCGGGCTTAATCATATATACCAGAGTCAAGTAGTAAACGTTTTAGGAGCTTAGGACACTTTATAATTTTAAATCTGCAACTCGTCAAACGTGTACCCAAAAGGAAAATCCCCTGACATGAATTCCCTAGTAACGTGATACATATAGTTAAATGATAGGATTTTTTATTCTTTTAATTTCTTCAAAAGTTGTGGATGAATAAATTATGTTAAATATATAACGTAAATAATTTAACAAAAATATTTTATAGTGTTTCGATTGACGAATTATAACGACAAATGTGTCGGGTTTTAATAAAATTAAGTCTTATAATATTTAAATATATTTTTATAATTAATATAAAAATATCACATTTTATACCCTTGAGAATATGAATATGATAATATATACCCTTGGTATATATATTTTTACAAATTTAATCCCTTTATATATGATTTTTAAAACATTTAACCCTTAACTTTCAAATATGGCATAAAACAATCCAGCTGCAAGTTTAACTTAGATAATTAACATTTTTTGCCCAAAAAAAAAAAAGTTTAATAATTTTTAAAAGTTACAATATATACCCCTATGCATGAAATGTTTTGCGTTTTTAGTCCAAATTCCATAATCTTTGTATTTTTGTAATCCAAATTCATTTTGCAGCTGATAGGTTATTACTATAAGCTAAAATAATTAAGTTTTACGAGCTTGTAGCTTATGAAAAGAGCTTATGAGCTTAAAAATCCAAAATGGGTTCGTTTGGTTTAGAAAAACCAAACCGTGTGGGTTTGTGGTTCAAGGCTTAAACAAGTAGCTTATACATGATCTAAAGAGCTTATTAAGGATTTAAAACAAGACAAGAGCTTATTGACGGGTAGAAAAGCTTACTAGTACATGAATGGGTGAAATGGGTCGAAAATGAGTGAAATGAAATCCGAAACTTAGGAGATGGATCAAGGACTTCTTTTCTTCTCTTCTATGGCTTCTACTACAGCTTATACTTCCTTCTTAACCTTCCTTAGCTTGGCTAGATCATAACTTTGAGATGTTTTGAGTTTAAATGGTGAATTGAAGAAGTATGTATGTGTTCGTGTATATATAGTGCAAAAGGAAGAGTAGGGACCAAGTTTACTTGGTGTGGTGGCCAAGTTGGATGGAGTAGGGACCAAGGTGTAGCCATGGTGACTAAGGAGAGCTAGGAAGGTAGTATGGTGAGGTGCAAGGTGTTGGTGAAGGGTGCGGCATACCAAGGAGGTGACAAGGTTCAACTTGGTGTGCAAGTTTGTTTAAGTAGAGTGATTCATGGAGTGCTTTGGGTGCTTAGGGTGGGATGAAAGGTGCTGAAGGTGGCTAGAAAGGTGGTGAGTCATGGTGGATTTAGGGTGGTTGCTTGGTTTAAACTTAGTTCAAGCTAGTTAGGGGGTAACGAGTTCATTAGGGTTTTTATGTTAGGGTTTTAGTTTTTAGGACGAGTAGGGGCTGAAATGGAGGGAAAGAATGTTTAAATATTATGCATTGGAAGCTTGTAACATGTACTAGAAAGGTTGTACGAAATACCTTAGAAAATAGGAGGGAAAATGTCTAGTTTGAATGTTATACATTGTCGAGTTGTACCATGAGCTTAAAGGAGTTGTACTAGAGTTTTGGAGGGAAATATAATTCAAAAGCTATGCCTTATTAGTTTGTACCTTTGTTTTGTATGTAAACATTACATGTAATCGGGGTTTTGATATAAACGTTAACGTATAAAGTATGTTTTATAATAACGTTATAAATAATACGTTAAATAGACAACGTATGGTAAAAATGGAGTTTAAACATATTGCTTGACATATTATAACGTTTATTTAATACAAACGTCGATGAAATTGGCATTGGTAGGTTGCGTGAGCACGTTTACTTTTGTAATGTAAGTTACGTTACATTATGGATGAAAAATCTTTCCCATGAAAATGGTTGCATCTAATTTAATAGATGGATATTACACTGAGGAAAATTGCATCTAATTTAATAGATGGATAATTACATAGATGAAAATTGTGGGTTGTTATAAATACTAAAGGATCTAGCCTAGCATGTTATAAGAAGGTAAAGAACATAAATCAATCAAACAATACATAGACATATTGAAAGATCAAAGGATAGATGAAATTCACTTGATTAAAACATGGATTAAAGACTGTTACAATAGGGTTTTGAGGCCCTAAAGACGGCCTAAAAAGATGCCAAAAAGTTACACACCTAAAACCCTAAAAACGGATTTGTATATATAGGAAAACAAGCACGACGACGTCGCTTTATGTTCTTGACGCCGACGCGCCGCAATGGTCTTCTAGGGTTTCTTTAAGTCGGCTATGTTTTGACGTTGTCTAGAATCCTATGACGCCATCCCTTGATAACTTTGATGTTGTCGCTTGTAATTGGCGACGCCGTCTCCACGCACTGTATGCTTTTCTTCAAGATAGTTGGTGTAGAGTCGTAGTCTTGTCCGTTTCTTCTCCAATTGAGCCCAAGTCATGTGTATTTCCTCCAAAAGCCATCCAAATGCTAAAAACACAAAAACAAATGATTAAGCACATAATCTGGGCATATTTGCATGATTTAGGGGGTTAAATGACCCCGAAAAAGTGTATAAAATGACACCTCGTCAAATACCCCTACACTTGGGATTTGCTTGTCCTCAAGCAAATGGGCTTTTCTATCTAGACAATAGCAATATTAGGGGCATTTAACCTACTCTTTAGAAGCAGTTTACGACAAAACCTCCTATACCTCGTAATTAAAAGCACAAAAAGTATATACTAGCACCTCACATAAGTGTTTGGATTCTCTCTTTCTCTCAGGTGTATAATGAATTATAACAATATGGGGAAACGAGAAAATAACACTCATTACCTGTCATAGCATATAAATTACCATAGGCTTGGTAAAGAATCAAACCTCCACCGCTAGGCGCAAGTATTAGTCATTACTATCAAAGAGGTCTTTAAAAAGGATGTGTGGTGTAGGTTTAAGATAACATAAATAGAAATGGAAATGGATGGGATATATTTGGGGAGTCACTTTTTGGGTGAATTTAAGGTGAAAGGGTTAGGTAATTATTTATACGAATACATGTTGATTTAGTTGCTAAGCCAAAGACATGGATAAAGATATACAAACTCTATAGAACTCTACATCGATCTCTTTTCTTTTTCTTTTCTATTTTTTTAAATAACATAATACATCACTTGGGGTTTATAAATACACCCCTACACTTGAGTTTTATAACTCATAATTACAATCTAACTAATGACCCAAAATGAGGTGGATCAACATAACATGGAGCTTATCGAGCCCTATTAGGGGTAATAAATTACTTCTTCCCCATTCTTCCGTGAAATAGATACTACCATGAATCCCAATCATCCCAAAACTGTATTTACAAGGATAAGGACTTAGCAACTGTGTACTCAATAATTAACTTGGGTTAAAACAATAATGTACTAAAAGCGAGTACATATAAGGTAGGCTAAGGCGATTTGGGTGTAACAATTGGTTTAAGGGTTAACAATGCTCTTCATTAATAGTTCGGCTTAACCAAAAAATACGAGAACCGTGAAAAGGATAGGCTCGAAGGGTTTCACTAAGGGAATCTTGCACTAAAGTAAGTACGAAGCACGGGTGTGGTGTAACACCCCAAAACCAGTTTTTAAGTAATTATTTATGATAATGCCATAGAATGAGTTTGACTATGACTTTTATAAGTTGAAGGACATTATATAATTGGTTAGTCAACCCGTTAGTCAAACTATAAGTATAAATATTATGTAAATGCTTTTAGAAAATATCACGTGTCTCAAATAGGAAGAGTATGACTTGAAAGACTAAAGTTGTTAATTGGTATTTATCTATATAAGTTAATG